>SNQN01004286.1:25924-38453 GCA_008642245.1 Bassia scoparia
TTAGTAAGCATCAACAAAGCTCATAGCTTCATGCCCCGATGTAGAGTCTACCAACTTCTCAATCTTARGGAGCGGGAAACTGTCCTTAGGGCAGGCTTTRTTAAGGTTAGTGTAATCTACACACATTCTCCATGCCCCATTGGGTTTTGGAACCAATACCACATTTGCCACCCATTCTGGGTATTGGCATGGACGAATGAAACCYGCATCAAGAAGCTTCTTAACCTCCTCATYGGCTGCCTTACTAYRCACTGGCCCCAAATTTCTCTTTTTCTGCTTGACAAGCTTCATTGTGGGGTCAACATTTAGACTATGTTGAGCGATTTTCGAATCCAACCCCGACATTTTCTCTACGGAGAAGGCAAAAACATCCTTATATTCTCTTAGCAGATTTTTAAGTCCTTGTCCAATTTCCTCACCCATCGTTTCACCAACTTTAACTGTCCTTTCTGGTAAGGTGGGGTCAATGGCAAAGTCTTCCTGTTGGCCCCCAGGTTCAGGCCGAGAGATAGAGGCGAACAACYCATGAATCGCCATGRCTTCTTGGTGTAGTCCATGCACCATTATAACTTCGCCCGCTTTCYGTTTCTTTTGAACTCTTTTTCCTGACAACTCTGCTATATCCTTCTCTTTGCCCCCAGCAAGTGGTCGGACAGTGGTAAGATAACACTCTCTGGCGACTTRCTGATCACCATAAATAGTTCCTACCTTGCCGTCATTACACACAAACTTCATCAACATGAGATGTGTAACTACCACCGACTTAGAAGCATTCAAGGTTGGTCGTCCAAGGATCACATTATAAGTCGTCATGTTCTGGACCACCAAGAACTTAACCTTCATGTGTCTGCACTTGTCTTCCTTCCCCACTCGAAGAGGCAGAATCACGGTCCCYACTGGTTGGATTATTCCCCCGCCAAATCCTAATGATATCCGAGGAGCTCCCTGTGTCAATGAGGATTCGTCGGACCCRTTTATCCGCGACCTTCATCTCCACAACGAGAGGATCATCATGGGGGGTGCTTACCTCCCCACGATCCTTCTCGCAAATGAGAACGTCCGGGAACTCCTCTTTATCGTTTGCTTCACTATCAACAGCCATTACCTGGGGCAGTTTGCTTGCATATTCTTTTTGACTCTCAACAGTAGGTCCTCCAGCTGCAAATCCTCCAGATATCATGTGAACTATCCCCGAATCGGAATGTTCGCTGTTTGGGACATCATCTTTGGATGAGGGTTTTTTGAGGAATCACTTGATAAGGTGCTTCTTCACCTTCCCTTGATGCGCTAAGCGATCCATAGTTCGCTGAAGGGTGAAACGATCTCCTGTAACATGACCAACATCTTTATGGAATTAACAATATTTGGACTTATCTTTGGTGTCCAACTCGGTCTTGATCGATGGGGGATCTTCAATGTGCACATCCTTGCTGACTTCCTTGTACACATGGAAAAGATCCTTGGTGTATTCTACTATGGGGGTGTAGTTGAATTTCTTCTTCTTCTTGGYTGTTCCTTTTTGAGAAGTTCCTTCTTCCTCTATATTCCAGGTGCCAGACCTCTTTTTGTCATGTCCACCATTGCGATGCACCTGGTTACTTTGAGGCTTGGAGGAGGGAGGAGTTACCTTTTCTTTGGCCTTTTTGACGGCGCAGACTTCTTCAGCATGAATCCATGCTTCCGCTTCCCTTATCATTTCATTTAAGTCCCTACTCTTTGCCTTACCAATTGAAACTTGAAGGGGCTATCCTCATCCAATCCTGATAGAAATTATCTAAGATCACTCGATCTGGAAAATCCGGGATCTAAAGAGTCTCATTGTTGAAGCGTTTGACATAGCTTCTCAAGCTTTCATTGGGTCGTTGTTGAATCCTTCCCAAATGTAAGCTGCTCTTTTGCTCTTGGCGGTGTGCCATGAAATGATGAGTAAAAAGGACAGCCAATTCATTGAAGTTATGAATGGRACCTATTGGGAGGCYGCTAAACCACCTTTGGGCTAACCCCTTGAGGGTAACCGRGAAGTATTTACATCATGTCGCGTCGTCAGCTTGGGTGGTTAGCATAAGATGCTTATACATAGCCAAATGATCGTTTGAATCAGTAGTTCCATCATAAGCATCAATAGAAGGGAACTTGACTTTCTGGGACTGTGTTGCCATCAGAATAGAAGCAGAGAAAGGACTCTTATCGGTGAGGGGAAGCCCTTGAAACCTCCCCTCCGTYCGTTGGGAGGGGTACYTGAGTCCTAAGTTCTAGTTAGCAYCGCTTCGGTGATAACCCCCACTTCGGTGGGAACGAACCTCTAGTTCCTGATTTTGATGGTGTTTTGTATGATGGCTGGTGGAGTGGTGGGTATGTCCATGAGTTCTGAGAGAACGATGTGAGGGATCAGTACATAAAGGAGTGGATCCCGTCAAAGAGTGTTCATCATCATGAGTTGCTTGCTTAAGCTTCTCTGCCTTCTTCTTTTCAATAATTCTCCTAACATCCTGACTCTCACCTTGTTCTTTTYTTCTCTAAATGATTGCTCTAACATCCATCGAAGAAGCTTCACGCGCAGACTTCTTCCTTTCAATGAGTGCTCGAACATCTTCTGACTCATGGCTCTTGGTGGACAATTCATCATCCACATTAGTGTTGAAAGCATAAGGCCTCTCATTGGTTGAGTCCTTGGGGCAATGGAAAGAGGTTTCGGAGTATTACGATATCTCCTAACCTGACTCTTCTCCCTTTCGACAGGAACGATCTGAGTCTCAATATTTTTTCCCTGTCTTTGGGAGTGGTGTTCTTGATCTAGTAGTCTTGAGGCTAGGCACCACGGAGTGCTATATTCCACGGCCTGAGTCTTGCAGTCTTCACTACCAGTGCCTGGTCTTACTTCACGCATGCTTCAAGCGTGCGTTCTCTTCCTTTAGGGCTTGAAGCTGAGCCTTCATGTCTGCTGTTCAGCAAAACCGATCCATATCTCAGATACTCCCGCGCCTATTTCTTTCCTTTAGCATCTCACGTGTAACATAGCAACCATCCAAGTCTTGAGGAAAGCTCAGTCCCACGTACGTACCCAAGTCTTCCACAGCTTGAAAGACGGAGTGTTCGGATGGTTTCTCCCATTGGGTGCTTTCCTCTCAGAGGATGGTGGAGTATTCCTTCCTGTTTAGTGTGAACATCCCTTGAAGCCATTTCTGATCGCTTCCCCATAGACGCGCCAAATGTTGTAGCAAGTCGATTAGCAAACTACAATATTTCCTCTGCTTCAGGGTTGAGAGATAGGTGGAGGCTTCCCGTCAACGCTACTCTGAGGGAGCTGACCTTGGATTGAATCTCGAGATGGCTTGGCTCTTCAAGTCCCTCGTGGCTCCTCAGCACTGCAAGAAGGAGAATAATCCTTCTTCGGAATATCTCCCCTCCGATCCTAAGTAAGTAAAGGAAGGAGGAAAGTAATAAATGCAATTGAATGTAGAGAGATGTTAGAGAGAAGAACTCTACACTTGCTAAATAATGTGAGTAAATACTCTCAAAATGTAAGAATTAATGTGTGAAATATGAGGTCTCCCAAGGTATTATAGGCATTTGCCTGTACTTGGGAGCTTGGATGTGTGACACTTGTCACAATCCTAAGCGTAATTGTATCTGTTCTGCTTGCTTAAGCAGTTTGATTTACGGGGTGCGTCCTGTTTTCGGTTGAATGTTACTAATCAGGAGCCACTTGACTCTTGACACGTGGCATGAAATCTCTTGTCATGTTGGATTCTTGTAACCATTCCAAGATTGACACATGGCTTGATGTGCCACATCAGAGTTCTTATTGTGATTTTTTTTATAATTATTATGTAATAGAGATTACGAGGAATATTATTTTTTCTAATATTTTTTATATTTAAAAATAATGGTGCAAAAATTAAAATTTAATATATTTCGTATACAAAATCATACACGCATCGCGTGCAAAGAATACTAGTAACTTATAACCCTCAAAACGTTTACGAAGTAATTTCAAATTAGTGGTCATTAGTAGTCTAGTCCACCGATCCGACCACAAAATTGCAAAAGGTATAGAACCTTAAAAATTACGGATACATTGTTAGTTCAAAGCTCGGACTCAACCCATAAAAACCCACAATCCAATAAAAAGTCGTTAGCGGGTCAGGCGATGGGTATGGGTTGATATTGGGTCAATAATGGACTTGCCAGTAAACGGAAAAATAGTAAATTATAATAGTTATTAGCGAGTATAAATAATACGATTCTAACTCTTTTATCATTGGATGACCCTGTCCAATAACCACGTATAGTTGTAAGCGTGTAAGTGGTGTAACATGCTAAAATTCAGAATCATATAGATTACAGATGCATCATGCATGCATAACAAATCATAGCCTAGATACAGTTGCATCAAACCATTGATTTGTCTGTGACTAATTGAATATAGCAGCAGCCAGAAGGCAGGCAGCCCCATTGTACAGAAATTTTAAAAAACACCAAAATTTCTTTACACAAACTATGATTTTAATAATTAAAAAAAGTATTTATTTCTTTAATCATTTAACTTATAACTATTACATCATACATTCATACCATTTGCAAGAGAATGGATTTGTAGGCAGGAGACCATATGGCGGAGGAGGAAAATCTATATAGATACCTACACAAAATAACGATCACTATTGATTCATGTAGCGCGGTACCATTTTAATACATCTTTACTTTAAGACTTTCCCTTATGAAGCTGAAACACTAGGTCTTCTTTTGAGTTTTGGTCTTCCAAACAAAGTCACCCTTCTGAAGATCTTCAACAATCTTCCAGCATATTTCCTTTGAGAAGAGAAATTTACTGACCCAATACAATTAGTCACTTGCCCTAGTGATATGTTTCTCCTTTTACTGTATGATCTTCCTTCTAACCCATAATTAGTGCTCATTTTAGTAGGAGGCACTACTTGATCACCATTTGTCTCCTTAACTAACTTCTTCGATCGAATACTCTTCTTGAGTGATGCAAGTTCTTGTTCAAGGTTTTGGATTCGGAAACTCGTTGACTCGTACTCTTTTCTTGCTGCAACAATCTCAGCATCATGATCAGGTTGCTTTAAGTTATGCAGGGTTACATTTTCGTTCTCTAGTAGACAACTTAAAGGCCTGTTATTCATGATCAATTCAYCCTCGTCATTTTGATCAACTAGGTTTTGGCTCTTGGAATTCGGATACCTTGAACTCGAAAGACTTCCTGAGAAGTCCCTTGAATATGCAAACCTGAATGACTCTGAGCATTCTTTGAAGGTCTGTTGTGTGTTGAGTTGTTGAACAAAGAGTGCTTGAACGATTAGTCGAAGTGGCATGAACTCGTTTTGCACTGCTTCAATGCACACCTCTTGGGATAATTTTTGACAGCTTAAGTACTTGCAGACTGTGTTTTTATCCTCCTGTGACAGTTCTGGATGTTCCTGAACAAAATTATGCAGGATACCCATTAGTAAAAATGAAACTTCTGATTTAATCGACAACAATTTAGCATGAATGTCTGATTTTAATCTTGTATGTTCTTTTTCTTATGCTTCAATTTATGCTTTCRTATCATGCTCCAGCAATTGAATTACAACATAAAGAATGCGCTTTTTGGAGAGTATGCTTACCTGAATGTAAGTGTTCATAGCTGAGTAGAGATGATCATGGTCATTTCTGTAGGACAATGGCACTATCTCAACAAGATCCATGAATTTATCAGGTGACAATTTTGGATCATGAGCAATCAAGGAGAGATATGAATCCCATAATTCTGCCACAATCGCGTTGCCTGCTGTAGCTGTCTGTTCCATTTCCATATTGGATGAAACAAATGCGGAGAATATACTCTCCATGACACCAACTTCAGGGCTACAACTTAAGGAGTCTGTTGGCTGTTTCGGAACAAGAAAATCTTCTACATGAGAAAATGGTAAAAGATGCACAATTTGCTTTTGCAGCCTTGCCTTTTCTTCACAATTTGTTGTTCCAAGCTCAAGATATCTAGCTAATAAGGCGAAATAGAACCCCACAGGGATTACTTTCATGATCTTCGCGCCTACTTGTAACAAATCAAGGATTCCTTGTAGTAAATTCAATTCCTTGTCACTAGTACTATGATCAATATTACTAATATTTTGATCATTTTCATCATCTTTGTCACATAAACACTCCCAAAATTGGCGCGTCTTCTTGGACAGAACCCATTTATTAGCATAAAAAACAACTATGGGACTTACAAATTTCTCCTTCATTCCTTGCCTTCTCAATGACCCAATCACTCTTTTAAAGAACTCAAATGGAAGAGCAATCAAGTCCTTCATCCAAAGATGATCTTGGTTGCATATAATTTCTTTTACTAGTTTGCTATTCCATGGTTGGCTTGCAAGGACTTCTAACGACACGATTGGTTTCTTTCTTTTCCTCTCAGGATCAAGAATCTCCATACAAGCCATGAAGGCTAGGGACTCTATGCACCGGCTCACAATAAGAAGCTCTTCGGACAAAGGCAGCAATGCTTGGCATTTTTGTAGGACAATGAGGGTATCATCCCAACTTTGTAAGACCACTTGGTTTAAGTAGAGATCAGTTCTTTCACACAAGTTGCCCGAACCCATTGATTCTGTCATCTCGAGAAACTGTGCTGCACAACGAAGGGATGCAACGTTGAAAGGGTCTATAAATGTCGAAGAGCCATAGATGAAGAGCGCGATCATCTCGAATGTGTCTGAGCCTCCAGGAAAATTTGATGGGAGATCAACCTCCTGCCATTCACTTAGTTGTCTCTTGAAATATCCACCTTGGATGTAAAGAACTGATGAACGTTCAGAGCATGTGAGCAATTAATAATTTTGCAATAAAAACACGAATGTATGTTCTCGTCAACTGAATTATGTTAACTAAACTTCTACAGAACTGAAATTATTTTTTATTGAAATGAACTTATTAATACTAAAACCTTAAAAGCACCAACTTACTTTTCTGAAATTATTTTTTACTGAAACATTGAAGTAAATTGACCGAGAACAATACGTAGTATCATTGATCATGATATGTATGTTTGCTTACCTTGTGCAAGTTGAAGGATCTCTCAGCAAGGCGAACACGGACATGTACAGGCAACCCAGTCTCCTGGCTCCTAATAATTAAAGAAATACATTGACAAAGTATTAGACATCAGATGCACAATAAGTTTACTGTGCATCAGATTATAGTGACTCTTTAATTAAATAGTAACCCATTTTATCAATATAGTGACCCTATATTATCACATATTGATGTAAAATGAAAGTGGGTCACTACTATGAGTAAAGGTCACTATATTAATATAAAGGTAACTATATGCTTAGCACAATAATTTATGTGCATCTGATGCATACAATACCTTGAATTACATTATGTATTACTAATAATTACAATAGTTATTGTAGTAATTCACAAGAGAAAATAGATAAATCATGAAAATTTACCATGAAGATTTTATCTGAGCAAGGCACTCAGATAGGAAGAGTAAGGACTTGATAGAATGGAGGATTCTTTAGGGCTAAATGCTTCCATGTTTCAATAGCTACTTACACTAGAAACATCCTAACACCACCTTCCAAAAACAATTACAAAATCAATTTAGCAAACTTCTTTGTAGTTTTGTTCAATCTCTATATAACATGAAGGATGATCCTATGTCTAGGTATGATACTGAATTTAACTAAGTATCTCTGTAATTAACATGTCTTAGTTAAAATATACATCTCATATTTGATTATACCAATTCTCCGATTATAATGACTTATCATGTTTGATGAGCTAAATTGGATGATTTTGCACCACTGCTATGTATATTAGATATTGAATAAAACAATGCAAATATTTCTTCCCTAGCATAAAGTTACAATTAATTAATGAGTTTATTAAAAGATAGTTTTGTTACGCGCCGAATAGTAGTGAAGTGTTATTGCATACAATACAATATTCAACTAGTCGTTGTAGTGTGCCGTCCAATTAGTATCTAGTGCATAAATTCATGTTTTCTCATTACTCAAGCAAAGGTGTATCGCTATGTTGAGGAATGTTGACTATGCAAATTGACTTATAAGAGGTGTTAAATTTCTTTAGTTCAAGTATCAAGAAAAGTGTTCCAATTTTGGGAAAAGTACATCATCGCATTCATACTCATATGCAATCATTTATAGCTTTGAATTTCCAATTACAACTATAATATGTTTAAAGTAGTCTCATTGAATTAGGAACACATATCATCTACAACTCATCGTTAATTTAAATAAATATTTTACTATTTTCGTCATGTATAACGACATGGCATGAAAAAGACAAAGAAGAATGCTTTCAAATAGTACCCAAAACACTATACGGTTGAAGATAAAGAATATATCAAAGAAATTTCAAACAGTTCCAATGAGACAAAAATGACTTGATAGAAAGATGTAAATATTGAGTGAACGATTTTTTTTGTTTTACTTAACATTTTAAAAAAATGATTTATCAGTAGCACATCAAGACATAATAAAGGAAGAGAATAAATTGTGGATCAAATTCAGATTAGAATATCTATGGCGTACATATATTACTTCCTCGAGTGCAGATTCAGTAGATAGCCATTGCACATCCTTAAAAATCAAGACAAGTTGCAAATTATGAGTATGGTAAAATCGTAAATTAAAATTGAAGATAATAAAGTCACTGACATATATATATATATTTATGAATAAAGCATGAATCTCTGCAATCTAGTATCATGGATATTCATGCTTAATGCCTAATTAGAGGTTTGCCACAAACAACACTACAACAGTGAGGAATGGAGAAAAGGAAAAGTGATATAAAGCTCAAGTGAGGCCATAAAGAAGTGGTCTCCAACTACAGAATGCATTGATCAATCGTATTTAATTCAATCAACTCGAAATCAATTAGAAAACTAACCGAGGATCACCCTTTTGATGGAGCAATTTTCTTCAAATGAAAGACAGCTTAGCTGAGCTTAGCTTAGCTGAGCTTGTTGATGAATGATGATATTATGGCTCTGATGTTCCTTTCTGGTGTCTCTTAATTCTTTGCTACTAATTATAATACGAGCAGCATTACTAGTTTTACCAAACAGTGGTGCAATGAGTACTAGTGTTACTAGGAATTCAAGCATTTTGATGAAACAACTAATTTTAAAAACAAAATAGTAAGTAAAATATAAACCACCTGAAATTCAAAGTATATAAATCTTGGCAAAAAAGAGGAGGAATTAGTGAGAGGGAAAGTTGAAAGATGAGATCATGAAGTGCGGAGGAAGTTATTTAGTTTTGTGAATYTGTGTTTAATTAGTCGCCCAAGACGGCACGGCTCCTGAATTACAAGCATGTATTATGGAGATTACTACTGAATTCCATCACAATTTTTTCAATCCCCAAAAAATCAACCCCAGTGAATTATGTGCAGTGTGTATACTATTTGATAAATTCGTCGAAAAACGTGAAGGTCGTGGCTCTCGAGTCTTAATGCCATTGGATTCGATGTTCAAAGCGTGGATAAATGTTACGTGCATAAATTAATGCTTGCATTTGCTGATTTGGGGGTTGGAAACTTGGAATGCTCTAGTTTTATCAGATTAAGAGGTTGACATGCTTGTAACTCAAGCAACACATTCTTTTATAAGCTCAGAAACAGTCCCCTCGCAAGCCCTGAAGTACTGGAGTACCAGTGTTATACACGTACTACTTCNAATTACATTATGTATTACTGAATTAATTACAATAAGTATTGTGAGTAATTCACAAGAGAAAATAGATAAATAATGAAATTTACCATGATATGATTTTTATCTTGAGCAAGGCACTCAGATTAGGAGATGAGTAAGGACTTGATAGAATGGAGGATTCTTTAGGGCTAAATGCTTCCATTGTTTCAATAGCTCTTGACACTAGAAACAGCTAACACCACCTTCCAAAACAATTACAAAATCAATTTAGCAAACTTCTTTTGTAGTTGTTGTTCAATCTCTAATTAACATGAAATGGATTTGATCCTATGTCTTAGGTATGATACTGAGATTTAACTAAGTTATTCTGTAATTAACATCTTAGTTAAAATATACTCCATATTTGATTTATTACCAATTCCCTGATATATAATGACTTATCATGTTGGTATGAGCTTAAATTGGATGATTTTGCACACTGTATGTATATTAGATATTGAATAAACAATGCAAATATTTCTTCCCTAGCATAATAGTTACAATTAATTAATGAGTATTATAAAGATAGTTTGTTGTTACCGAATGATGTAGTGAAGTGTTTATTGCATACAATACAAGTATTAATTAGCGTTGTAGTGTGCCGTCCAATTAGATTCTAGGTGGCATAAATTCATGTTTTCTCATTACTCAAGCAAAGGTGTATTGGCATATTGTTGAGGAATGTTGACTATGCAACTTGACTTATATAGAGGGTTTAATTTCTTTAGTTCAATGATCAAGAGAAAAGTGGTCACATTTGGAATAAGTACGTCCTCGCATTCATATCCATATGCAATCATATAGCTTTGAATTTCCAATTCAACTATTAATACTGTTTAAAGTTAGTCTCCATTGAAGTTTAGAAGCACATACATCTACTACTTTCGTAATTGTAAATAATATTTTAACTATTTTTCGTCAATGTATAAACGACATCGCAATGAAAAAGACAAAGAAGAATTCTTCAAATCAGTACCCATGAAATCCCGGTGTGAAGAGTGAAAGAATGATATCAAAGAATTTCAAAACGACGTTCAAGTGAGACCAAAAATGACTTGATAGAAAAGATGTAAGATAATTCGAGTGAACATTTTTTTTGTTTTACTTCTATTTTAAAAAAAAATGATTTTTAAAAGTAGCAACATCAAAGACATAATAAAGGAAAGAGATAAATTTGTGGATCAAAATTCAGATTGTATAATTCTGGGACCTACATATAATTCCTTCGTAGTGCAGGAGAGAGAGCGAGCACATCCCTTAAAATCAGACAAGTGTGCAATTATGAGTATGTAATTCGTAAATAAAATGAAAGAGTGTATAGTCAGCTGACATAGTATATAGTATAGGGAGTAGAGAGATGAAATCGTCGTGACAATCTAGTGATATATTCATGCTAATGCCCTGAGGAAGTTGATGAGTGTGTTTCAGAGGAAGAAGAGAAATTGGATAATATGTGATATATGTTGATTATTAATAGCTCTATAGTTGAGTGCTCATTATTTATTGTTATATTGTGGAGAGGGGGGAGGCGATGAGACGTCGTAGTGTAATTCAAGTCAACTCGAAGAGGTGGAGGAGTGTGAAAACAACCGGAGATCACCCTTGTTGAGTGAGCAATGTTTGCTGTCATAAATGAGAAAGAGGCGGAGCTTAGCGTGTTGGATGAATGTGATGATATTAATGCTCTGATGTCTTGTGGCTGGTGGCTCTGTATTCTTGCTACAATGTATGAATATCAGATCAGTTACCTGAGTTTACAAACGAGTGGCAAGAGTACTAGTGTGACGTAGATGTCATATAAGCTATTTGATGTGAATACAATTTTATATTTTATTATTTTTTTATTTTTTTTTTATTTATTTATTATATATTTTTGTTGTTTTTATTTATTTTTTTTTTATATTATTTATTAATTCTTCTTTTTTTTTTTGAAATTCAAAGTAAGTATAAATCTTGGCAAAAAGGGAGAGGAATTAGTGAGAGGAACGTTGAAAGATAGATCATCGATCGAGAATTTATTGGTTTTGTGAATCTGTTTTATTTAGTCCCAACGCGCACGGCTCCGATTACAAGCATCGTATTATGGAACTTACTACTGAATTCCAGTCACAATTTTTTCAATCCCCAAAATCAACCACCATGTGAATATTGCGAGTGGTATACTATTTGATAAACTTCGTTCGAAAAATGAGTCAGTCGTGGCTCTCGAAGTATTAATGCCATTGATTCGTGGGTCAAAGCGTGGAATATTGTTACGTGCATAAATTAATGCTTGCATTTGCTGATTTGGAGTTGAAACTTGGAATCTCCTATTTTATCAGTAAGGGTTACAGCCTTGTAACTCAGCAACAATTTGTATAAGCCCAGAAACATGTCCCCCGCTAACCCTGAAGTAACTGGAGTACCAGTGTTATACACTACTACTATAATGTATATCACGTACAATCTTGTATGTATGTATGGTACGTACGATTATATATCATGATTATGTTCCGTGTGGTTTAATGTATGTATTCAACAACACACTTTTGTGTATGGATATTTTTGTCCTTGATTTGATAAGGATGCTAACAACTCGGCTATTGTTACTCTTTGTGAATTCTATAACATTAGTTACACCTGGCAGTAGTTATTGTTTTTTGTTAATAACAATTAATGGTTATAACTGTTTTTAGCTGGCATTTAGTTAGTTATTGTATTACTTGACTATATAAATTCATGCTTATGTTGTAATACATCAACATAAACACATCCTCTTCTTCTCCCCTCTCTCTCTCTCCTCTCCTC
>SNQN01004287.1:5893-33923 GCA_008642245.1 Bassia scoparia
TGGGTGGTTAACATAAGATGCTTGTACATTGCCAGGTGATCATCTGATCTGGGTCAGTAGTTCCATCATAAGCATCGATAGATGGAAACTTGACCTTYTGGGACTGCGTAGCCATGAGGATAGATGGAGAGAAGGGGTTCTTGTCAGTTAGGGAAAGTGCTTGCATTCCCCTAGTCACCCCATGGGATGTTTGACCATGACCCCGATCCAGGTGAGCACCGCTTTGGTGACACCCCCCACGTTGGTGGGATCTAACTTTAGGCTCATGTCGAYGCGAAGAAGGAGTGGCCTGGCCAGATGTGCTTTGAGTTGGACCATGTGTTCTAAAAGAACGATGGGAAGGGTCCGTGCATACTGGCGTAGAACCAGTCAAAGAATGTGCCTCATCATACCGAGCGGCTTGCTTAMKCCTCTCAGTTCTCTTCTTGTCCAGGATCAGCCTGGCATCCTGGTTTCGTTCCCTCTTGATCTCGATGATCTTCCGGGCATYCATGGAGGAAGCTTCACGGTCCTGCTTCCTTTTCTCAATGAGGGTCCTGACGTCTTTTGGCTCCTCGTGAGAAGAGACGTCGTCCTCTACATAGGCTTCGTCGAACCTATAGGGGCCACCCTTGGCTGAGATTGCCTTGGTGGCCATTGTTGCTGTGTTGGCAGGCTTGGGAGTGYTACGGTATCACCTAGCCTGGCCCTTTTCTCGTTCCARAGGAACATGGTCAATTGAAACAAATTTGCCTTTCGGCGTTGGGTTTTTGACCTTTATGGTCCGGAGCTTGGGAATGATGGGAGTGTTGTACTCCACTGCTTGGGACTTGGCAGGAGCTTCACTGCCAGTCACCTTAGACTTTCCTGCCTGCAAGGCTTTCAAGCGAGCATTCTCCGCTTGGAGAGCATCAAGTCTATTCTTCAACTCGTCCTGCTGGTTGAAACGAGCCCATATCTCGTCCACTCCCTTGGAAATTTCATCCTTGAGAGTGTCATGTGAAACGTACCTACTATCCAAGTCCTGAAGCGACAGGTCAGTGTTGTCCTCCAGGCCAATTTGGAAAGTGGAGTGATCGGCGTTCGTCTCGCCGTTGGGGTTACTCTCCTTCTCTGAGGACGGAGGTGTGATCGTCCTGCGTGTTGTATGTCATCCCTAACCATTTCTGATTGCCTTCCCCCAGACCGGCCCAAATTTTACAAATAATTTGGATGACGTGTCGGCTACATTTTCCCTTCTCTGGTTGAGGAGGTTGGAGGCTTCCCTTCAATGCACCTCGCGAGAGCTGACTTTCTATTGCACGTTGAATGTCTCCTGCTACTAGATGCTGTTGCTCCTGACTTGCAAAAGCTGGCTGTACACCTGCACAAGGAGAATATCCTATCTGGATTATTCCCCTTCGATGCTTAAGTAATAATGGTTTAGGGAATAGAAGTGCCAAGCTAGAGAGAGAAAGATAGTGAGAGATGCTCCTCAAGTAGTGGGTGTTAGCAATAAATGTTTATGAAAAATGTGTGTTTTCTTGGTTTTTCGGGTATTTATAGCAATACCTTAAAAACCAAGCATCACTTTGGATGGATGACACTTGTCATATCATCCTATCTGTCGAGCGTCCTTACTATCTTCGGTGTATGAAACGTCGGTTTTCTCCGTCCTTTTTGCGTTTCGGATTAATTAATTTTTGTAGCCCGTTGCCACGTGATTCAATTCACTCATATTTGAGGACGCGTGGGCAAGGATTTTCCGTGCACATCAGACTCACCATGGTTAGCCCGTTATCTAGCGGGACCAACTTGATGAAAGAAAAAAAATTCAGATGAGACCACCGACGAGAGGCTCGACGGTCCTGCTTGCTCATCCAAACTGTGCTTGATGATGCAGCTGCATGGTGGTGGTGGTATTTCGGTTGGGCAACGATGTCTTGCCTGACGTGTGCGCCAGTGCAGTGGTGTCGGAGTTTCTTTTCATATTGGGTGTGTGTGTGGAAATGGGGTAATGAGAAAATGGTGGTAAGTGAGAAGAGAGAAGAAAAGAACATAATGGTAAGGTTTAATAAGGAAAAAAGTAGGTAGTGTAAGGGTAAAAGATAATTTCACATAAGTATTGCGTGCAGAAATAACGAATATGCGTGCGATATTTAAACACCAAAACAGATTCAGCAGTGAACATACCAATCATAATTCATAACCATCGCAAAATTTAAAAATTTAAACAATTTAAAAATGAAAGAATTGAAGGTCACAAGGAAGGACGAACAACAAACAAAAAAGCGATTGAAAAAAGAGAGATAAAAGCACAACTTGGCTTGGCCATTGTTTTCAAGTTTTCGCGGTCTTACCCTCAAATTTTCACATCCTTCTTCTTCTTCCTCATCACTCTCTCTCTCTCTCTCTCTCTCTCTCTCTCTCTCTCTCTTAATTCTTCTCATCATTTCCATCTCTTTTGATTTTTTCACTTTCTCTCTCATCACCTAATTCTCCATTTCTGTTTCCACTTTCTTCAATTTGATTCTTCTACTTCGAGCTAACTTTCGATCGATTAGGTTGGTGCACTTATTGATTCACTTCTTTGCTTTGTTTTTCATCGATTTTTATTGTTGCTTTCCGAGGTTTGTTTGGATTTAACAGAGTATCGAATATGCTTTTAAGATTTTTGCTTGTATTATTGTTTGCATTTCTGTTTGATTCTTCGACTTTAATTAGCAATGCAACTCGTTGAATCAGTTCAATTTTCTTTATTTCAAAATCTTATTGATTTTTGAACTATTATGATTCTTGCTTTGATGATTAATTTGCATGCGAGTTCAATTTTAGTGATTTTAATTTTGAAAATGAATTTGAATTTGTTGTACTTGTTTGAATTAGGGTCTGTTCAATGTTCCCAAACCAGTATTAAATTGAATTGCTGCTTATCTTATGTGATTGAAGAATTCCATTCCGAGTTGTWTTTGAGTTTTTCTTTTTCGGGGTTAATTGGATTTTGTTTGAAAATTTTGTTATTTGTATTTTGAGCTGCTAAAAGAATATGTCAAATTGCATTCCCTTTTATTTTTGAAGTTCATGTGAATCTAATTAGCTTCGACGCTATACTGACCTATCTTTGATGATTATGGTATGGAGGACGTATGTCAATGCGTAATTGCTGATAATCTTTCTCTACTTCTCATGTGTTTGCATATAGTTATAGCTTAGCATGGAAATGATTTTGTGCTCTTTTTCTTGGCAGATCTGATAATCGCCCCCCCCATATAGTTAAATATGGCTCCTACGAGAAAGTCGAGGAGTGTGAACAAGCGTTTTCCTTATGCTAATGAGATCTCTCCTATCAAAGATGGAGATGGTACTAATAAAAGTAGTAAAAGGGTGAGTTTCGGGTTTCATATTTTCTTATGTATTTCCAATTAGTAATCTTTGTGAACATCTGGTTTAATCACTGCTATTTTGTGTTGTGCGGGTTGTATTTTAAAGAATTTCCGGTTCCTAATGTTGCTTAAGGGCAATTTATGTTGTTTTTACTCATCTCATTTGTTCAAATAATTGTGTGATATATTGCTTTGTGGTAGTGTTTGCTTGGAGCAATTTGGATTTTACTGATGCTGATTGCAAATGTACTTTTGAGTCTTGACATGTGCTTCTGTTGCTGTTTCTGTTGTGTAGAAGAGGAAGGTATCAGATATGTTAGGACCTCAGTGGAGCAAAGAAGAGCTTCAGCGTTTCTATGAGGCATATCGCAAGTATGGGAAAGATTGGAAAAAGGTTGGCATGGCATGTTGGCATTTTCTTTTATTTTTATTATTATGTTATAGACTGATATTTCTGGGCAGATTTGGTGTAGATATTAAACAGTGAACAATGGTGAAAATATGCAATAGAAATCGATTTTGATTGATAAGCAAGGAGATAGTACATAAACCCTAATACTCTAATATAAAATACAAGCTAAGTATACAAGAGAATTCATCTCATTCATCATTTTTTCCATGCTCTTCTCTTTCCTTTCTTAGCTCTCTATTTATAGAAAACACTTGCCTAATACTAGACCCTTCTACTTGTACTAACTTATTAAGTGCTACCTAAATTGCCCTTAATTACTAAATACCGAGTCATTACATATTAATGTTTATAGAAAGTGTACTTAGATGATGTTCTGTTAGTGCTCCTCAGTTTCTTGTGATATTAAATGTACAAAAGAAAATATGCCGTTAGAGCTCCTTGTGAATGTGATGTTTTTGATATGTTTTGATTTTTTTCCCCTGTTTATGTTGGTGTATAGGTCGCCACAACTGTACGGAACCGGTCAGTCGAAATGGTGGAGGCTCTTTATACTATGAATAGGGTGAGAATGGTTTGGTTGCATAAATGTTAATTTTATCAACAAGCATGACAATTGGAAGAAATCTAGGTCTAAGCATTTACTTGTTTTATGCTGCTGAGGTCTCATACTCTCCACACCAATCAATTGTAATGATGATTGTGATCAATTGCCCATCCTGCTCGTTGGTAACCTATTAACCTAGATAGTGAAGAATCCTACAAGCTACATGTTTACTTGATGAGGAAGCAATTGTAATAAATAGATTCTGATTGTGGATCATATATATAGCTGGGGAAAAACTTACTTGTAACATGTTGTGAGGTGGAGACATGGGGTATGTTTATTGCAATGACTGGTATTGCTCCTCAACATTTAGATCTATCTGATCTGGCATTGCCTTGACAATTCATACTGTAGAGACATCCCGATTCAATGTGTTGGCTTTGCATTGAGCTTTGTCAGCTTAATTTTTCATTTGCTGCTTTCTTTCAGAAATTTGTGCTTTGAAACTGCTATATTTATGTTGAGATATTTGGTTAAATATTTGTTCGAAAACATATTTTGAAATGATTTTATTTTTCTGTATCGTTATGTCTTTCATTTCTAATTTTGTTTCCCGGAATTGGTAGTCTGGTACTCATGAG
Organism: Bassia scoparia; assembly: GCA_008642245.1. Lineage (NCBI taxonomy): Eukaryota > Viridiplantae > Streptophyta > Magnoliopsida > Caryophyllales > Amaranthaceae > Bassia > Bassia scoparia. The sequence continues at coordinate 10,832 of SNQN01004287.1, forward strand.
TTAAGTCAACAACTTCTATGTTTATTGTAAACCCTCTTTTTCTATGTATTAGGCTGAAAGCAATATGCATTAAAAGTTAAAACCATATGTGTTGTGACTTATCATATTTGTTCTCTTTCTTCAGGCTTATTTGTCTCTTCCAGAGGGAACTGCTTCTGTTGTCGGATTAATAGCAATGATGACAGATCATTACTCTGTCCTGGTAGGAGATATATCCTAACTGATCTGTGTTTTTTTGTTTTTTATTTATTTTTTATTTTTTTAATCAAATTTTATAAATTACTATTGCCTTTATTACATTTTCTATGTAGAAGGGATCTATCTTATTTATCCTATGGAGGAAATTTATAGTTTGAATGTGTATAATATAATAGGATAGCTTCTTTTCTATAATCGGAAAGTAGTGAATTGAATGCATCAATTATGGAAGTATTTCAGGGGGCTAGGGCACTGTCATATGCATGCATATGATGCCCCTGCAGAGTACATAATGTCCTGTAGAGTATGCTAATTTTAAAATGACTAGGATCATTTTGAGTCATCCAATGGAAAATAGTAAGTTGGCYATTGCAAACTTTACATGGCTTAATCCATATAATTTGTCTTATACTCTGATTGGTCGATCTTAAGATTTTGAATGAACTTAGTAAATATGGAAGTGTTCATATGCTCTGAATGTGTTGCACAAGAAATAGGTTTCATTCATAACACATGAAAATTATTTTCCATCCTGTTTTCTGTTTTGTAATCTGTTGTTGTTGTTGTTGTTGGTAGAATTTCAGTTTCTATCATATTCACTTAGCTTATTTGTGATATCACAACATGATCTTAAGAACTCACACTGTGAAAATTGAATCTTTTATTGTCACATCAAAACAATAGGAGATGCATCTCCACTTGAATTTCTTTTCTTTATTTTTTTATTTCAATTTTTTTTTTTTTTGGATCTACATAATAGTCCTTGATACTTCATTTGAGTATCTATATGCACTTTTATGGCGTCTCAGGAGGGAAGCGATAGTGAACAAGAAAGCAATGATGGTGTTGGACCACCCCGAAAACCTAACAAGCGTATGCGAGGAAAAGTTCATCCCAACACAACTAAGAATATCTCAGACGCGACACAAACTCAGTCTGTTGCTTCAAGTTATGGTTGTTTGTCACTGTTAAAGAGAAGACACTCTGGTGGTAAATCTCATTTATAMTTTTGCTTTATGATTTGTTTCACTTCAGTCTTTTCCAAACATTTAATAGTGTTTAAATAGCGGAAGCCTTTGTCATCACAATAAGGTTGCAAAACCTCTTTTTTGGGCAGTACATGTGGGTTGCTGTAAGCTCGATTACCTTTGAGGTGTTGCTGCTGAAAGCTTGAGGTCTAATGCTTGCTAAGAATTCTTAACCTGATTCATTATTGGCCATTTTGAATGTACACAAGCATCTTGTGGCTGATGTACACAGTTGGGTGGGATTATTACTTTTTTTGTATTGCTGAGATGAATGAATATTCTCTCCTTTGTAGTAGGGAAAGAAGTTATGAGTAAAGATAGTCGGTGGAACTATGCCTGGATTTACATTTTTTAACTCGTTTGTTTATGTGTACTTATTAGGCAATGAACCTCGAGCAGTTGGAAAAAGAACGCCACGCATCCCTGTAAGATATACTTATGATAAAGATAGCATTGGAAGGTACATTTCCCCAGTTCGGCAGGGGTTGAAGTCAAAATTAGATGCTGATGATGATGACGTTGCTCATGAGGTGGCATTGGCATTGGCGGAGGCATCCCACAGAGGCGGTTCTCCTCAGGTCTCCCAGACRCCTACTAAAAGAAGAGAGACTGCTTCAAAATCACCTGTTGGCTTCAGTGAAAGAGTGGTAACACATGCTTGTTTGACTAGACCGTAGCATATCTTTATTATTGTTTGAGAAGTCTGATGAATTGTTATTTTACAGTGCTCAGAATCAGAAATGACAAGCGCTAAAMATATTGGAAATGAATTGGATGATGATGGATGCGAAGGAAGTTTGGGAAGCACAGATGGTGATAATAATATTTCCATGGATAAAGCTCAGTTTTTTGGTAGGAAAGGGGTTGGTAAATCTATTCAACAAAAAGGAAAAAAGTCTTATGGAAAAAAAGTTGAAATTGAAGATACTGTACACCATTATGGGGATGATATAAAGGAAGCCTGCAGTGGTACGGAAGGAGGACAAAAGTTTGGCAACTTTGAGTTAAAACTTGGACCTGAGGCTAAAGATGTGGCTTTTACTAGATCATCAGGTCAGACTACTAAAAGGAGGAGCAAAAAGGTCCTTTTTGGTACAGGTATGTGTATATTATTGGTAGGCATTTTGTTCTGCTCTTGCATTGCTGGACAAAGTATGCCTCTGAAAAATATAATCATGGACATGACAATAGTTTCATTTTCTCATTCAATCCTATGTACTTTCCTCCGTTTTTTTGGCATCACTTTTTATTTTGGAAATTTTAATCTACTCTCATCACAACTTTATTGGGAAATTAATTCTCTCTATCTTTCTCTAATCTCATTGGCCCCATTAATTTCTTTCTCCTGATCACTCTCCTCTCTAAGACATGCCTTGGATTTATTTATTTTTTGAGGTCATGTTAGTAAAAAAACAGGGAAAGTATTTTTTGAGAATTTGCAACCCTAATACTGATTTGAGAAGCTGTTTTCCTAGTAATGGCACATTTTTTGGTCTCAAGTTAACACAGTCTTCTTTGTAAATGTGGGGAGGTTCTGCTCAAGTTACAGTTTACAGTCCCTGCTCCGTTTGCTTCACTAGGTGGTAGTTGGGCGAACTCTATGTGCAACMCAATGTTGTGATAAAGTTGGTCAATCCAAAAAAATTGATGTCTATGAATAGTGTAAAGTTTTGTGTATTTTCTATTTTTTTGGTGGGCCCTATTGTGCACATGCTAAATTGCCTTTGAAAAAAAAAAAATTATAAGACGTGGACATCTTTTTGTTATATATAGACATTTTTTTTTTTTGGGGATTGACCAAAGTTATCCCCACACTATGTTGTATCTATCACTCCCTGTGATAGTTGTGTATCTTGTGCTTATTGTCTCTCTTTTACACTATGTTTGGATAGCAAAGGAGGGAGAGAGAAGAAAGGGGAAGAAAAAGAAGGGGAGGGGAAAAGCAAGGTTCATTTCCCTCCAAATTTGGAAGAGTTACACTTATTAAAGAGGGAGGAAAAATGGATCTCTCTGTCTCCCTCCCTTTCCTTCCCACAAACTCTTTCTCAATCAATCTAAGCCTTAGTCCCATAATTGAGGTCCGCAACATGAACCAAAATTGATCATTCCTTGTGGTCATTCACATAGWTTTTTCTCATCCATCCATTAAGGTCAAGAACCTTTTTCTCCTACAAATCTAATTGTTTCATACCCTTTCAAGCAAGGTATTTTTCGTTATGTGTATTCCCCTTCATTTCTAATTCTATCATTTAGAGTATTCCCACACATCCATCGCACATCCATCTCAACATCTGCATAACATCYACATATCCTTGAYCCCTACCTTTTGAAAGTGTTTCTTCGTAGAAGCCCAACATTATGCACCATACAGCTGCAGTGGTCTTATGACAGTCCTATAGAATTTTCCCATCAACTTTGCAGGGATGCTCGATTACAGAACACTATCAACTGCTCTCCATTTAAATCACCCTGGATTAAGTCAATATCACAATTCGTTTGAATGATTAACCCTAGATATTTAAAACACTCCCTCATGTCTAAATCCTTTCCGTCTAACCTCACCACAACCTCGTTTGCCCCCCTTTGAGTCCCAAAATGACATTCCAAATGCACAATCTTACTCCGACTAAGCTTAAACCCTTTGGATTYGAACCTTTGTCTCCCGGTTTTAGTTCATACACCAATACATATACTATCCCGTCAAAAAACAAAAAACAATAGATACTATGGTACCCCATCTTAGATGGGCCTTGTTACTTCATCTATGACCGGCGCAAAAAGAAAAGGGCTTATCAATAAAAATTGCCCCCAAAACCTTTTCCCAAACAATCGAAATTCCCCCCTTCCCTTTCTTTCCCCTTCTTTTCCTTCCAATTCCTTGTATTCAAACATAGGGTTAGTAGCTTTGAGTTTGTTGAGCTGATATTATTCAGCAACTACGTCTTTATATCCATTGCCCACTTGTGTTTAGTGTTAGTGGATGAAATGTTTTATTTTTTAAACTTCCTTTTGTTTTCATTCAATATCTTCTCTCTCCCTTGTTTTCTTGCTATGGTTTGCTCTCCCTTCATTTCCCATTGCATTCCTCATTCTAGAGAAAGGGGCGAAAGGATTGTACCTAAATCTTAACTTGTTAAGTAAATAATCCTTGTCCTTGTACTTTTGGTGTAGATGAGGGTTTAGCTTTGGATGCCCTGCAAACATTAGCTGATTTGTCATTAATGATGCCTTCTTCCAATGCAGAAGCAGGTATGGTGTTCTTGATCTGAAATACTCTTTTTAATATTGAAAGAGTTTACTTAATCTGTTTAAAGTGTCTTCATACTCATATTCATACTCATTGCACCATTCTTTTTATAAGCTCAGAATGATTCCTGATTTTGTTGTTTCATAATCTATCATCCTCAACTGAAATTAGTTGACTCAAATATACTGTTGATCCCCAGACTTTTCTCACGTTTCAATATTGTGTTACTTTGAGCATTGAGATTCTTTTCATTAATCAGAAAATGATACAAAGTTTGGGATTTGGTTTCTATGTTTATTTTAGAATCAACTTTTCCACTCAAGGAAGAAAAAGAAAGTGATAATGTCAAGTTCAGGCCACAGGACACTATACCTACAAATCAGAGGGTGAAAACAAGAGCTTCACCATTTAAAAAGAAGGGAGATCAATCAATTCTCAACAGTTCAGTTTCTGAGTCCAGAAAATCCAAACCTGGAAAATTGTCTGCTCCTGATTCTAGTCCTGTAGCTGAAGCAAAAGACCCAGGCACACGGAAAAGAAAACCAAAGTCCTCAGTGTCTAAAGTATGATCAGCTGATGGTTCTGTCAACTGTTGCAGTTTCCTGTTTTATCTGATGAATCCGCTAGTTTCACCTTATTCATTTCATATATGCTGATAATGTTGTGCTTTTAATGTTTTCATTAGCAGAATGCTACCTCAGAGTTAATGGATGCAGTTGCCAATAGCTGTTCAAGAAAAAGACGTGTCACTTTTTCACCATAGACTTTTTTTGTAATATGAATGAATACTGCCTAAAAATAATTCTTTAGGTAGGTTTCTCTTAAATATGGAGCATTCGTGATTCAGATTGCTAGAGTTATAGACTTCGCTCAAGATATATAAGTATTGAACATGATATTTGTAATCTTGCTTGCAACCTATAGAGGGACAGAGGGGGGGGGGGGGGGGGGGGGGGGGGGGGGGGGGGGTTTGGGGGAAGGAACCCAATCTAATGCTATGTGTTGTTTACTACTTTATTTGTATCACAAAGTGCTATCATTTACATCTCTTAAAGTTACAATCATCAAATTTATCTACAGCACATAGCTTTTGTAAACTAGATTTGATTTGTGTAGTTGACATTCTGACAATTTCCAGCGCTCTCATTATTTTTTAGTATAACTCTCATAACTTCATTTGTCAAAAGTTCCTCTGGATGTTTTCTGGAAAATAGAATTCAGTCCCAATCATTATTGAACTAAATTGGAGTGTAAAAATTTTCCAAGATGTTAAATTGATAGATGAACTGTATATGATATTTGATTTAACTTCAAATTGTATATTTCTCGTGAACTGCTTTCACAATTTCGTTTGTAATTTTTGAAGAATTGATCTAAAATACAAAATTCAGCTGCATAATATGGTGTACAGAAATGCATTTTAATTATGAAAAATGAAAATGTCAAAAAGCAAAGGATTTGTTAGACGAAAATCAAATACAGAGTAGAGCATTAATTTGGACTAATGGAGTATGAATTTATCATAGTATTGCAAGGAGGAATATTGAGAGGAGTAAGAAAGTTTATATATTTAGGATGCTTCTATGATGGATTAGAGCACAAAATGGTGCAATGAGACCTCTAAGCGTTGCTCAATATATCTTGGTCTACACTCTACATTCGTTAAGATCTTTGGKTAAATGAGTAGTCAAAATTTTGAATATGTGGTTAAATAATAAATCAGCAAAAGTTGTGGGAAAATTGCATGACAACTTGACAAAGTGACATGTGTGCAATGTTGAGGAGATGACATAACCATTGGCTTATCATAGTTGTAGTTATTGATTTCTAGTTAGTGAAATAGAATCACTTCTAATCTAGAGAAATTGATGCTAGCAGTTGGTGATATGATGCTCTGTCTAAATTCATGACTATGCTACTAGAGAATCATTAGAGGCACTACKTGGTTCCAGCTTTTGATGTATGGCTTTAAAAGTACTGGCTAAGTAGGATACCAAAAAGTAYTTGCTTTCAGGGAATCTTTTTATGACTTGCTTGTAGTTACCAAAACTAGGTTTTCCACCTTTTCTGTTAGGAGCTATCTTAACCTTATAAACTATTATTCTATCTCAAGTTCTTAACTCCGTTTTTCCCCCTTCCTTTTATATTAATTTTGTTTGCTTTAAGCCTTTAATTTGTAGTTATCACTATTTCTTTAGTTCTTCCTTGTTGGTAGCTCCTGTATTGTTTTGTGATGGTTAACTTACATAGTTATATCTCTTCTCTTGCCTATAGTTTTCAGATCACGCTGTGAAGTCAGTTAATAAAAGTCGACGTTCTTCATATAATGCTTTGCAGCAGCAGCTTGGACAATTGGTCAGAATTGCCGAACATTCTTCTTCAAGTACTGATATTAGAAGGGATGGAGATGATTCGGCAGTGTCATCTATACAGGCTCCTGAAAATGCCAAGATTAACACACCAACTAAATCCAGAAGCAAACGAAAAATGGACAAATCACAGATTCAGCGATCAGACGTTTTTGTTGATGAGCAATCAAACCTAACTGAGCAACCATACACTGATAAGGCAGTTTATCTCAAGGTCTAATATACTTAAATTTGTTTTAACAAATAGCCATTTATTTGAAGCTTTGGACTGGCCGACTGAATTTACATAAATAAATTTTTTTCCATGGTTGCAGGAAATGCTTTGCAATTGTCTATCAAATTATCTTGTCAGGAGACGATGTGTGTATGAGTGGTTTTACAGTGCAATTGACTACCCTTGGTTTGCTAAAAGTGAGTTTGTGGAATATTTGCTCCATGTGGGTTTGGGCCATGTCCCAAGATTGACCCGTGTTGAATGGGGTGTCATTAGAAGGTACTTTCAAGTCTTCCCATCTTATGTTTCTCTATATTCCAAGTTCTGTATAAGATTTCTTTTTGTGCAATCGTATGATACTAAGGTTTTTAATTTTGTTTTGGCAATTTGTTGCATTTGGGTAATTACATTGGGTAAGTTGTTAAGGGGATAGGTTTTGACCTTCGAACTCTTTGCTGGTGTTTGGCATTTGGCATTTGGCAGAGTGGGAGGTGTGAAACTTAAGCATGTATTTTTCATTTGTGGAAACCGTTGTTGATKTGTATATGGAAGATACGTAGAAGAATCATTTAAATTATATCTTTTGTTGTTATTTATCTTTTATTTTWGATAGAACTTGTTATCTTATCTTAGGTTTTTAACTTAGGATAGAATTTGTTATCTTATAATTTGTTATCTTCTCTTATGTTGTTACTTAGGATAAAATTTTCTTAGTTTAGCCGGTTATATTAGTGTGTATATATATACATGCTAATATGCTTCAATAAAAATAAGTGATGAGTTTTGAGTTTCTTTAAGAGCGATCTTAATTAACGATGCGGAGTGAATCCAAAGTTTGAGCATAGAATGCAAACCTTAGTTGTTATTAATCATTGGTTAGGAATCAATAACTCCATATYCTAGTTACAATTTGATCTTGGTTCGATTAAGTTGTTCCATATTCCTTAAATTTCATTCTAATTACTTTAWATGTTGTYTTAAAACCTCTGAAAAGTCAAGTGCTCTAACTACATTCTATCATAGGTTGGGTTTTATTGGAAACCCCATTAAAAATCCATATCAAATGTTGTCTCTAAATCCACGTTCTATCAGAGGTTGGATTTAATATACCAACAAACTAAGAGAGTATATTATTTTCGAGAGAAAATATAATATTATATATAGTAATAMATTGTTAACTTTTTATTATACTTGATACGTAGTGTAAAACAACGAGATTAAACATTGTGGTGTTTAGTTAATAACAATTAAATAAMAATTTTCCTCATTATTAAAATTGGGTAAGAGGGTAATTTCATTTGGACACCATTGCTCACCCTTCCCTTATATAATAGAGATTCGGCACCCTTCCCTATGTTGCACTTTATATATACGAGAGGAAGTATGAAATATGTTGTCACTCATGTATTATGGACATGCATTTTTACATGAAATTGCATTTTGAGTATACAATGAGTGTGTTTTTTGTCACCTTGTGCCTCTGATATGTAGACAATTTCTGCCTGAAMGTTCATTGCTCTTTTCAAAGTGCATTTACTAYAGAATATTAACCAAAAATTACCATCATGCCCAGCCTCGGTCTCATTCCATAGTTCATGGCACTTGGTAGGGGGTGATTTAGAAATTTGGAGGTTTTGATTGACTTTATTAAGCTTCCAAGGAGACTTGTCCCATATTTTTCCCTAACAAGTCTGGCTTCTTTTGGAACTGTTGGTATAATTTGCTTTTGCTCAGCTCTTACGTTTGGTTGAATTGGCTAGTAATATCAAAGTTTTTGTAGTGTTCTCATTTGGTTCTATATCATCCACTTGGTGGCTTTCCCTTCAAAGTGCATTGAAAATTTGAATTCACATATTTTATTGAACTTTATTAACATCCACTGGTTTAGCTGCGAAGTGTCATAGGATTTTTTATTTTTTGTTTTATGTCAGATTCCTTTATTAGTCAATGGGGAGACTTGAGAAGCTTTACCTTACCAAGCTTGCTTTTGATTGTGAAACTCCATTATGCTAGACTATGTGGTCTCAAATGTTTTTCTAGCATTAAGTTCAGGAAAATTTTATTTCAATTGTAATGTTGTTGTTAATGCAGTTCACTAGGTAAACCACGGCGGTTTTCTGAGCAATTTTTGAAGGAAGAAAAGGATAAACTAAATTATTATCGTGAATCAGTTAGGAGTCATTATACTGAATTGCGTATGGGAAGAAGAGAAGGGCTTCCAACTGATTTAGCTCGCCCCTTAACAGTTGGCCAGCGTGTTATTGCAATTCATCCTCGGTCAAGAGAAATTCATAATGGAAATGTACTGACTGTCGATCATAATCGATGTCGGGTTCAGTTTGACAGGCCTGAACTTGGAGTTGAATTTGTTGAGGTACTTCATATTGATCTGCTCTGCATTTACTTTATATAGTTATGAAATAATGGCCAAATTTTTCTGTAATAGGTATAGTTATTGATTTGCGTGCCTGGGTTGCTTTATAAGCTAGCAAGTGATACTTCCTCAGTTTTTATTTAGATGAAGCATAGAGAAAGTGGGGGGATACAAATTAAGGCAGAGGGAGAAAGAGTTGGTCCACTTCCTTGGGAATGTAAGGAAATCATAAGTAGGGTAATAGTGGGTGTTGTAGTTTTTTTACATAAAGTAAATGGATATCTCCTTAATGTGATGTGCCATCTATAATGATGCTGCCAAATAAGGAAGTGTAACATCTATTTTTGAGTGATGAAAGTATAAACATATACTTCTTCCGTTTCACTTTAGTGGAAACTTTATTTTGGGCACGCATTTTAAGGAAGAGATTTAAGGATGTAAAYGAACAAATTCGGTAAAACAAGTTTAACACAAATAAGAATGAGATTATGTGTTACTAGTCTTCAAATTATATTACCTAATTTGCTCGTTTACACCCTTAAACCTCTTGCTTAAAATGCGTGATAAAATGAAACGCAGGAAGTATTCCYTTTTCAATTTGTTGTTCGAGATTCTTTTTGTTTTGCGTATGTCAAACAATCAATCAAAGAAAGCCTTAGACCCTGTTTCTTTGGACTTCTTTCTATGGTTCTTCACGTCCATTCAGTTCAGTTCAACTTAATTATTTTGCTAATTCATTTGAATGATAATAGTAATAGTAATAGTAATACTAGTCTTGAAAAATCTTTTATATTTCTTATTTTCCATATTAAACAAGGTAAAAACTAAAAATGGTATATGGATCAATATATTTCAATCAAACTTAAATTGTGATAATAATCAATGTCAATCAATCAAAAAAAGTTTAATTAAATAAGAAAAAGTTAAATAAAAATTTATGAGTCAATTACTAACATTAACTAATTTATTCCCATATATTAATTCATTAATTCAAAATAATTTTTCAAATCTATACAATTAACATTATCATCTCTAATTGAATTCAATACATAAAAATTTAATCTCACGATGTTCATACGACGATTCAAATAACCGGTCTATTAAATTCATACAGTAATCTCTGTTTGTGATTCAATCGCATAAGAGTATAATGAAAACACGATAACATTTTTATGCATAAAGTTTTTAAAAAATTGTTGCAAGCATCGCATGCATATATAACTAGTAGTTAAATAGCTAATCCTAAGTTAAATATTAATCCCAAGATTAATAATACTTGTAAGTTAAATTGTTAAATATTAATCCCAAGATATATCATTAATCAATAGTTAAAGATTAATTCTAAGATATATCATTAATCAATAGTTAAAAATACTAATCCTAAGTTAAATATTTTAKTTCTRTTCAGGTCATTTAGGTCAAGTCTAGTCCTTTCAGTTCACTTCACTTCAGGATTTCAGTTCAATGTATAAAAAGGCGTAAGGCGCACCAAGGTGATAGGATTTCCTTGAGCCTTAGGCGTGCCTAAGTGCGCCTCATTGAAGTGAAGCGCATCTAAGAAGTCATGGGAAAAATAAGAAAAAAGTCAGGGAAAAATAAAATTGCGCTTTAGGGTGCACAGTAGTGCACCTTAGTGCGCCTAGATGTTCCTCACTTGCGCATAGCCGCATAGCCACAAATGCCTCGCCTAGGCCAAACTACGCGCTTACACCCTATCATCTAATGCCTTAGCGCCTAGGTGTGCCTATTCAAACACTTGAGCCTTAGTCCAATAATTGGGTCGGATTAATGAACTAAAATTCATCATTTAGTGTGGTTGTCCGCATATATTTTCCTCCATTCCSTACGATTTAGAACCTAGTTCTTATGCAAATCCAAGTGCTTCATATCTGTTCTAACTCTTTCCCACCAAATAAGTTTCGGTCTCATACCTTGTTTGAGATTTGTGTGATCCTACTCTTCCACTCTTCATACTATTGCTCCTAATGTCTCCATTTCACATGTCCAAACCAACATAGACGGTTTTTCCTTAGTTTAGTTGCAATGCCACCAACTTTCCACCGGATAACTTCACTTCCGATTCTATCCCTTATATTGTTCACTCAACATTTGCATTTTTGTTAACCCTACCTTTTGAATACGCTCCTTCTTAGCAACACTGTTGTCCTATAGAATTTCCCCTTTCACGTTAAAGGGATGCTTTGATCACACGACACTCCCATGGCCACTCTTCATTTCCCCGTTTAGTCCTGTGAATCACATCTTGAGTCACATCTTGGTCAGTATCACYATTCTTTTGAATGATTGACCAAAGATATTTAACTCACTCCCTCACATCTAGATCCTTTCTGTCCAATACTCCAACCTCACCACAACGTCGGTTGCCGCCTTCTGTGTCCCAAAACGACATTCCGAATCGTTAGCTTAACACAAATATCAATATTCTGAAGGATTGAAGCCAACTGTTTCCATCAAATCTGCTTGACCGTGAAACATCAGTGGTAAGGAACATTTATCATTAGTTGAGCAGAGACATGAAAGTGACAGGTACAGGGAGTTCTGGAAACATGCAAGCAGAGGAGCTGTTAAACCTCTTGTTTTTCTCAGTGATTAAAGCTTTATCCTAGTGTACTTGCACACTTGCACACAAAGAAAGATAAATTTCTTTAGGATTCTGTTATAGTGTTGTGTGATTCATAAAGGAAATTACCTTATTTGCAGTCATGCTACATGCTTTTAAGCTGTCAATGTGCACAATTTTAAGCCAGTTAATATTTTCTSTGCTACCTTTTCAAGGCCTTAGTTTCCTTGCAAGTTCTGTGATCACTTTGGTCTAAATTTGGATTGAAGGGATTCATTGATTGCATCTTATATGCTTCCTGTCTTTGGTAGCGCGTGATTTCAGGCAAAAAATGTGTGTGTGTTTTTTTTCCTTGTGTAAAAACAAAACAACAAATATTGTAAATCCTATAAAGGTGGCTCTGGTTTGATCTAGATTCTAGATTTATGCGCCTTTACCTTCAGTAGCAAAAGACTTATATTGAAATTTTTGAGAAATGAAACATAGGACTTCTTTATGTTCTAGGTAGTTGTTGTGGTTTTTATATAGTTTTTCAATGTTAAGTAATAATCTTGTTATCATACATATTGAAAATTCTATAATCTTATACATAATTCCACAGGATATCGATTGCATGCCGGTACAAATATTGGACAATCTGCCTACATCTCTTAAGAGTACTGTTTTTTATGAGGTTATGAAGCATCTCAAAACAACTGAAACATCAGAAAATAGAATAAAGGAAGAAATAATCAAATTTAMCTCAAGCCCAAAAGTGGAAAATGTCGATGGTCACTCCAATGTTGCCCCTCTTTATCGTTTGAGTAACCTATCGAAGCAGGCAAAGGTAATTTAATTTCTCTATTCTTCTGTAAGTTTTTGTTTTGAAGGAATCTCAGTTTCTTCTATAGATACTTTTTCACACAGATTCTCATTAGGTTAAGTGTACTATAGGTCAAAGTAGTGCTTATGTAGTTATGTGGGAACATCCCTTGGGTCATGATTTTTGATCAAATAGGACCTTCGACCTTATTGCTGTAACTAGTGCTATTATTCACGGAATTACTGTTCATGTTCCTGTGTTTTATATTAACAAGAAAAKGAAATCTTTACTTTYAAATGTTATGATAGTTTGTATCCTATATTAACTGCCCTTCGTTTCACAAAATAGGTACTCCGTACATCTGTCTGTTGTTATTTTCAAACTTTTTTAGAAAAARTTAAATCAACGATACTTTTTAAACCCTTTTGAACACCAAAATGTAAAGAGTCCTTTTGAACACCAAAATTAAAGGATATGTAGGTCATTTTAAACTCAAATCATATGAAAAAGGAATACAAAAGTTTATTTCGAAACATTCTTAACAGCTTGAAAGTGAAACATCAATAGCTGAGGGAATAATAAGTGAGTATTTTGTTATCGGATATACTTGTATCAATTCTTACTTGATTAGTTATTGCTAATCAGTCGAATGCAGGACGTTCCAGCCAGCTTATATGATTATTATGTCATGCTGTCATGTTATTGTGTTGGCACATTAAAGATTTCYTAGTTTCAGATGGGTTATGTTTGGATTTTGTACCATGAATATGCAATATTTCATTATACAGTTGAAATCTCCAACACATACCCATGATACCATACATGTATGATTTATGGCAACTCTTTTGAAGGCCATGTTTATCATGTTAGACAGKTAGGGATTAGAGACTTGAATGTTTGAGGACTCTCAGGCCTTGTTTCTCTAATTGGCTAGCAGGGACTTAAAACTCTCAATATGACTCTTTTCAAATAACATTGTATATGGACCGCTTAGCTAACATTATTTCAATTTTCTACTGCTATTTTTGTGAATGATAGGATAAATTTTATATCTATAACAAGTTAATGATCCATTTTGTAAGTATTGTGGTAACTGAAATATCTTTTGCTAGAAAGTTTTCCCTTCGATTCTTCATGTTTCTCTTATTTGCTATTTATACATAATCCGCTACACAACTTTGACCATTATTATCTCTAAATAATATGTGTATACATTATAAAATTTGATAATCTTATACTTATTCTGTTTCATTTTAATTGCAACAAATTCATGTGGGGGGATTCCTAGGTAAAATTTCATTGTTAGAGGAAAATTGATAGGGAGAAAAAGTGGTGGCCATAATGAAAAGAGAGATAGGAACATGTGAATACAAAATTGGAAAAAATTATTTCTTGCAATTAATTTGAAATTCCCGTTTTTAATAATTGTTGCAAGTAAAATGAAACGGAGGAAGTAATACTTATTGAAATGAATTAAACTAGAGCCCACATAATTGCAACAAATGATTTTGCATGCATGCATGCATTTCAACTTTTAAGGAAGAGATTTAACAATGTAAACGAGTAAATTAATCAAAATAATCTTAACGCAATGAAGAATGGGATTATGAGTTAATTGTGGTAAAATTATATTGATAATTTGCTCGTTTACATTGTTAAATAAATCTATTCATTGAAATGCATGAGAAATCCTTTTATTGCAATTTTTTGAAACGAAGGAATACATTTATAGAATGTATAAGATCCCTGGAGGCTCTTAATTGTGAAAATATTTAGTGTTTGACACTGGTTTTGGTGTTTGAGTAGTTTTGTTTCACCTTTTTATCTTTATCAACCTATATCTTCTATTCCCCTGGTTCTCAAATAGATATTTTACGCCATTATGGCACCCATTTATAGAGAATAAAACTATGGAGCTATTCTTCCTAAACCCAAGTGATCTTTCCAAAATGTAAAGAGTCCTTTTGAACACCAAAATTAAAGGGTATGTAGGTCATCTTAAACTCAAATCATACGAAAAAGGAATACAAAAGTTTATTTCGMAACATTCTTAACAGCTTGAAAGTGAAACATCAATAGATGAGGGAATAATAAGTGAGTATTTTGTTATCGGATATACTTGTATCAATTCTTACTTGCTGAGTTATTGCTAATCAGCCGAATGCAGGACGTTCCAGCCAGCTTATATGATTATTATGTCATGCTGTCATGTTATTGTGTTTGCACATTTGAAATTGGATCTTTTGTTCATAAGCATTTAAACTATAATATTTAGAGTTGATTCTGTTTTTCAGATGGGTTATGTTAGTCCAAATTCACATGAAAAGGTTGGTCACAATGAAATTGGCAGCCCTCAACAAGCACTGAATTCTCAGCAATCTGTTCTGTCTCAAATGCAAGCAAAAGAGGCAGATGTCCGTGCTGTGGCAGAGCTTACCCGTGCTCTTGATAAAAAGGTTATATACCGAAGCATTTGCTTATAGATTTGATATTTTTTGAAGTGTGGTCTGACCGTCTGCAAGTCTTCTGCAAGGATATACTGATAAAATCCATTTAATGAAGCTTCTTGTTGATGATTTTTTCCAATCCTCTCGGAACTGTTTTCTTTTGTGTTTAAATGTCTATCCAGTTTACTTATTGATTGTTTGTGGTGGGGACTTTTTTTGACCAGATTTCTCTAATTTAGTTTCATTATAAAATTGACCACACTAGAGTTTATTACGAATTAGTTTTGAAGTTATGTGATTTTTATCATTGCAGAATGCCCTTGTTACTGAATTAAAGCGCATGAATGATGATGTATCTGAAGATAGCTCTCTCAAAAATGTGGAATCTTTCAAGAAACAATATGCAGCAGTGCTAGTGCAGTTAAATGAAGTGTTGGATCAGGTATATTTCAATTGTTTCTTCAGGAGATCAACTTTTTTTTTTTTAAACAATGGCAGTGAGTGGATGGGATTTAATTTAGGTCTTGGGTGTCACCTCCCAAGAGTTTCAAACATTTAATTAGAAAGTGAACATAAACGCACTTCGTTTTTCCATCTTACAAATTAGTATTTTGATTTGAGTGTTTTTAACTGATTTATTAATGAATAGGTCTCATCCGCTTTGATGTGCTTGCGACAAAGGAATACTTATCAGGGAAACTATCTTGTACCTTGGCAGAAGCCAAAGGCAGGATTGGAAGATCACGGTAGCATTGTGAACTCATTAAAGTGCTTGCCATGTGATTCTCAAGGGAGTGGTTCTCCTGTATGTGACATTGTTGATACTTCAAGAATAAAAGCCCAAAAGATGGTAGATGCAGCACTTCAGGTAAAACTAACTGGGWCTATTCAGATCCTAGATTTCTTTTCTCTCTTTTTTTTMTTATTTTTTTATTTTTATCTGCAGCAGATCCTTAGGTAAGAAAAYGCTTGTCATGCCCCCTACCCTTAATGCTTTATGCCTCTATTCAGCCAACTGTTTCCACAGTTGGTCCAAATGGCTGAAGAAAAGTCCTTGCTTGTCCTGTAAATGGATTGTTTTTTAATGGTCTTGTGACTCGTCTTCATTAGATGTCCAGTGTAGCAAGAGCATTGTTTTTGGATTGTTCCATACTAACTTCGCATGTATCGCTTAAAAGTCTTTGATATGGAGTGCAATTTGTATAATGTACTACGGTTGTAATGCAAATGATTAACTATTGGGAAATGTCAGACTTTTGTTCCCCCCCTCCCCGTGGCATCTATGTCAGTGAATTGAAGTAGGGTGGAAGCAAATGTAAATAAACTGGCCCAGAACTTCTGAGAAAATAATTTTGTTGATGTAGTATGAAATTTTTCTGTAGCAATTTGTGTGTGCTTTATTATTGGTACATATATATTAAACTTTTCAACCACTTGAACTATTCTTCACTTTATTTTCTCTTTTCTGATTGTAGCTCCTTTTGACATCTGTCTCAGGCTGTGTCATCACTAAAAATTGCGGCAGATTCTGTTCAAAAGATTGAAGAAGTAGTAGACATAGTCAATAATCGTCTTTTGGCTGATGATCCTGCTGGGATACCAGCACATACGATTCAACCTAATGGAAGTTTAAGTCGCCAAAATCATCCAAGTTCATGTAATTTGAATTTGGCGGCTTCTGATCCTTCACTTGATCCCAGATCAAATGGAGCATCTGATCAACATGAACCAGAAATTCCGTCGGAGCTTATTGCAAACTGTGTTGCTACCCTTCTGATGATTCAAGTGAGTCATCTTTCCACTAGTTACATTTGGCATCATAATGCCATGGCTGGCACCATGTTCCATCCATAAGTCTGTAGTCTGTTGCCTTGCTATTTGATTTTTTGTCATGGTTATGCTGTGTACTGCCTGCTTCTCTGTAAATAATTGTGGGCTAGTATTTTAGTATTTGACAAAATTGGTATGAAGCACTTAAATCAAAGTGGGGAGAGCGAGAGAGAGAAAGAGAGAGAGAGAGAGAGAGAGAGAGAGAGAGAGAGAGAGAGAGAGAGAGAGAGAGGGGGGGGGGAGGGGGGGGGGGGGGGGGGGGGGGGGGGGGGGGGGGGGGGGGGGGGGGGGGGGGGGTGTTTGGTAGTCAAATATGCTTATGTTTGACTTCATTATTAGATCTAGGATTTAAGAGAAACCTTAGATGTACCTCCTTATACACATCTAGATGTGTATAAGAGACAGACCTTAGATGTACCTCCTAAGTCAAATAACATGAAAACAAGAAGTGTATTGATCTAGGATTTTACGCATGGGGCCAAGGTGAGATCTTCATGTTTTATTGCCAGTTGCCTTCTCTACATAAAGAAACTATTCTCAAAGCTTCTTCTTCTTGTGTCTGCCTTTTCTTTTCTTTTTTCTGTCTCTCAACATTGTTCTTTGTTTTCTCCTTTTCTCCATAGCCTAGCTAACATTGTTCTGCATCAGGCAGTCCTAATATATTCGCGTGACTGAAGCCTTTTGTACTAGCTTTAGTTAATTCACTAGGTTAATTGTTGAGCAAAACAGTAATAACTGGCTGGTACTTTGATTTTTAGCTATGTAGTCAATGTCTCAAGTCTCAACGAGTAATCAAAAAGTTTGAGGGCAATGATGTTGCTGAATTGATTTATTTTGTTAAATACCAACTGTTTTTTTTTTTCCCCAAAGTAAGACGTAACTAGTAAAATCCACATGGTTTGACTGTTTCAATGCAATTGCCATTGCAGAAATGTACAGAACGCCAATTCCCACCAGCTGAGGTCGCTCAGATATTAGACCTTGCAGTAACAAGTTTACAACCATGTTGTTCGCAGAATATCCCAATTTATACAGAGATACAGAAATGTATGGGAATCATTCGGAGCCAGATATTGGCACTTATACCCACATAAGATCACTTTACACTGTATTCATTGTAAATCTAAAGCTGTAGATACAAKTTCATAAATCTCAGGGGTGCCCTACTAGGTACCAAGCCCCTTTGAGTGTCTCAATGTATCGTAATTATATTTTGTACATGAATTAGGGAATTGACATTTGATTCCATATATACTCATGTGTAGTTAAGCACTTGTATGTTCATGGATTCTTTGTTTTCCTTCAATTGATTTAGGGTTTCTCTTCATATCAATTAGAGYGCTTTTGCTTCACATAATCGACTTGAATATGTTTCAGTTGAATTAGTCTATTTAAAGGTAAAATGAGACGATCTAAACTTATTGGATTTGAAACTTATTTTATTAAGGCGCATCAAATGCACCTTTATTCTCCTAAATTTAATTTATGCATCCAAAAGTAGAAATGAGAACTAAAACAAGGTTGCTACTAAAATTTGAAGACTCCAACACAAATCAAATATTGTCGTTTTGAAGTACACTATAAAATCAACACAACATATAATAAGGTATTGGTTTAAGATGGTCTCTATTAGTAACATAAGTAAAATAAGTGAATCTTAAATCAAACAAATAAGCAAGGATGACTTTTGSATCACCTATCAGGCTGATATGCAACTCATGATCATAGAAAGAAGTGACATGTTGAATTGACATCCCATGTTTAAAAGTTCCACTGACACGAGAAAGTCAAATAATCAGCTTATATAGCTTCTCTGCGTAGAAATATAATTGAATTACTGATACAACATACCTTTTTATCATTCTTGTTGTATATCAATTTGATTTAGAAAAGTGAAGATATTTGGAATTTAAAAGCTTGACATTAACAATGTCTAAATATGATTTTATATATGGTACTCGAAAAAATGAACAGATCRACAAAAAAGTAAAAATAAAATAAAACGAACACTTCTGCAAATAGATAGGTGGACCCTATCATTGTCATATATGCTAGATAGCTTACCTCATATGCACCATTAAACATTGAAACAAATTTGAAACAAATGAACTTTGGACCACTTTTCCATAAAAGTCTCATCCTTAGATCACAAGACATTATTACCATGCTCTCTACGTATGGTTGATGTGATTTTCAAGACTTGATTGTAGTTGGTCAATACTAAGTTATTGATGAGACCAATAAGCTTGTGTTMTAACTAATTCGTGATACCCCTTAGCCAACTAACAATCGCCGAAAGATGTAAAAGCTAGTAAATAAGCAAACTAAGCATAAACAAGTGAATAGACAAGATTTACCGTGGGAAACCCGAGTATCGGGAGAAAAACCCACCACCGCACTTTGTGATTATTGAAGATGAAGCTGATTGAACACACTTACACAACTCAAGTATGAATGGCATACCATTGCAATACTGTTCCCTTCTCATAATCATTTTCCATTAGGAAAGTAGACAATCTCTCATATCAAGCTCTTGGAGCTTGTTTCAATCCATATAGTGCTTTGTCTAACTTGTATACATGTTGGGAGAACAGTTTGTCCTCAAAACCAGGTGGCTGCTCCACATATACMTTTTCCTTTAAGTAACCATTCAAAAAGACAGTCTTGACATCCTTTTGAAACAACTTCATATTCATGTGAGCAACATAAGCAATCAAAATACTAATAGCCTCTAATCTAGCTACTGTGCAAAAGGTTTCATCATAGTCATTCTTCTTGTTTTTGTAACCTTCATTACAAGTCTAGCTTTGTTCTGACTATAGTACCTAGTGTCATGCAATTTGTTTCCGTTGAAGGACTACATGTGTTACCAATGATGTTATCTCTTGGGTTAGGGTTCAAGATGAAACCTGGTTCTTTGGAACTGTTAATTCATCTTGCGTATTGCTAGATCTCAATCAGGATCATTCAGAGCCGATTTATTAGTCAGATGGTTTCTATACTGGGCAGGAAGAATAGAAAGCACAAAAGTTTGATTAATACTTATTCTCGTTGAATCCTTATAATGATTACTTATGATCTATTTTGGGGGATTGAGATGTATGATACTGTAATTTAAAGAAAGTTAAGATAATTTTGTACTTTCCCATTGTAGGTTGGGAACGGTATCGATGAATCTTTTACCCTTTGTGAGGAAACCAGAGGATTTCATGGTCCACTGTTTCTCGTAAAATCGGTTACCTTGGTTCATAGGTGGTGTTGTTTCATCATTGTTGAGCTATTTGTTCCATCCTGAACTTTACTTTCTGACCTTAGAGGAAACCATATCTGGTTCGCCTTCTGAATTTTTCAATTGTTCTCTTATTTCTTTAGGTCCTCACTCATCATTGTTGATGACTCAGTAGTGACTAGGTCTGTTTGCAAGTCTTTGGAGAACCAGTACTTAAGTTCGCCCGCTGACTCCATAATCAATTAATATCAGGTTGTCCTTAATTAAAGACATGTATAGTACATCAAAGACAACTGGACACTCCTCTCACAACAAGTTCTCTTATTGATAAATCTATTATTGCAGTTGCTTGAGTAGTATCCAGGAAGATCCCCTACTCTAGTTGAATATCAGTTGTTCTTCCCATTGTTAGTACATCTGATCTTCTGCCGAAAATGCGAAGTTAGAAATATTGTCTTTCGAACCTCTAAGGAGTCATAGGAGCTTATTAACTTTGCTCTACATGAGCTCTATTTCAAGAATAATAGGACACGTTCACCAACTTCACCAGAAACTGTTTAGAGACCGACTCTTAATGAGCACGTCCCTGCATCTCCTCAGAGTTTCTATCTTTGTTCAATCAACACCATTTTGTTGTGGTGTCCTGGGGGCGAGAAGTTGTGACTTACTCTATTTCCGCTACGATAATCAATAAGTTAGCTTAAATTAGTAAGGTGATTTTTCCCATAACTCCGACATAGGTCTTTAATAATTATATACCCTTTTTTCAAACAGCCCTATAGCTGAATTAGAAAAATAGCTGGATACCCTTAGATGAAAGGAAAATCCGTTACGTGATGACGTGTTAACTGCTAACCACAGTTGACTGTTTTCAGTGGTTAAGGAACCCCCCAAAAAGAAAAATGAAAATCCATTTATGCATCTCATCCTCCTCCTCACCTTGCTTCTCTCTCCACGCAACCACTCCCCCTCCACCCTTCACTGAGCCTCACTGCCAACAGCCACTAACACATGAAACCACCAAAACACCAAACCAGCCACCAAACACCACAAGAAAACAACCACTTTGATAACACCTCAGGACCATGCAACCACCCAGCCATTCCAGAAACACCCGCTGCCCACGCACAAACCACCCGAGCCCACCCACATTCCAAAAATCCTTCCACTACAACACCGCCCGCAGATTACCAATACCAAACCCGACCTGTAGCCATCTGATCTTGCGTCACTATAAGTTCCATTTTCAAAAACATCGAAATCGAAACCCATCGTTAACCATGTGTTGCGGTTATAAAAAATGTCTTTTTTTAAGCAAAACCCAATTGAGAAACACTAGAAAGGAAAATCAATCCTTCTTCCAAAATCTCGTAGTGTATTAACTGCTCTTGGGAAAAACCCCAAATTACTCTTTTTGTCTTCTCCTCAATATTCTGCTATAAGTCAAAGTGAAATCGTGTTCAGTAAATTGGGCAAGCATTGCTCATCACTTTGTTCTTAATCACGATTGATTCCAGAACTAGTTATATAAGGTTCTTGCTTATCCTTTTGATTTTGTATTTAGCTGTTGGTTTAGTTGCTGTTTGTTGTGGAATTGCTTATTCGGCGTTAAAGTGGAAATGATGGTGTTGTCTGTAGGTTGAGTTAGTTGTTGACAACTTTAATCAATTGCATGTAAGTATCTGTTTTGGCTGCATATATTTTTGCTTTTAATAAAATCTGTTTTTGTTATCATTTTACTTTAATGCTATATTTAGGTTCTTTTTCTTTGTGCTGAAGTTTCGATATTTTTTTCTAAGATTTTGAATTTCTGGGATTTTAAAGTGTGGTGTTGATTGTTAAACAAAGCTTGTACTTGCCAAATGTTGGGTGTTTTTTTTGAATTTCTAAGTGGTTGGACGATGGATAGTGAGGGTGAGAAAGGAAGAGAAACCTGTAGGTGAGGGAGGATAGACAGATGAGGTTGTAGTGGTAGGACTAGGAGTAGTGATAGAAGTAGAGATGATGATTAAGAAGGGATTATAGTTGACCGATTTGGGGTCACTTAACCACGAGAACAGTCAACTGTGGTTAGAAGTTAACACCGTCAGTCACTTAACGGATTTTTCCTTCATTAAGGGTATTCAAGCTATTTTTGCTAATGTCARGGGTATATGGGCTGTTTTGAAAAACACAGGGGTATATAAGTTATTAAGCCTAATGTCAGGGGTATATGGGGAAAAATCCCAATTTAGTATCATGGTCTGATCTTACGGAAACCTGCTTGTGTATAAGCTAGTTCTCCACCGGTTTCACCAATGCTACAAACTCATCAAATGTTTCATCTTTTGAGTGTAGCATAATTACCCAAGTGTACCTGGAATAATCATCAACCATAACACAAACATATCTATGACCTCTTTGACTTTGTACTCGCATAGGTCCACACAAGTCAATATGTACAAGTTCGAAGGGTCTGTTGGTACTCATAACGGTTTTAGGCTTAAAAGAGATTTTGACCTATTTCCCCYTGACACATTCTGAACAAACCTTATTTGCCTCATATTTGATGTTAGGAAGTCCTATCACCAAATCATGAGACTTAAGATTATTCAAGAGTGTCAAGCTGGCATGTCCAAATCTCTTATGCTAAATCCATTGATTATTGTCAGAAACAGCTTTCAAACGAATGGACTGGTCTTGAGGAATTTGATCTAGAAAAGTGATGTAAACATCATTTCTTTTGGTTCCCTCACACACAAGTTCACCTGTTTGTGAGTTAACTATGTGACAT
>SNQN01004288.1:8973-32543 GCA_008642245.1 Bassia scoparia
ATAATGGGAATTTTCTCCTCTACGTTATCCAATTCATTTCACAGCAGCCTTGTCATATATGCATGTGACAGTACATAGTAGAAGACGTACTCCCTCGTGTAAAAGTTTGCTGGAAATTACATAACCTCGATTTTATTTCATTTGCAACAATAAGCTAATATTTGTGAGTATTTTCATTTGCAACAACAAGCTAATATTTGTGAGTATTTTCATTTGCAACAACAAGCTAATATTTGTGAGTATTTTCATTTGCAACATTTTTTCGAAGTAAAATGAATTGTGATAACTAATCAAGATATCACTCAAATCGACACGCTTTAAGTTTATGAGCTAGACACTAGGGCTAAATGATAGGGAAAATTTTGTGCTCGGAATGTCCCAGTAAGAATCGAACCTCTAACCTAAATGTTGGAAAATATAAATATACAATCTTTACCGGTACCATTGCGTTAATATTACTATCTTCTACAAGTTTTCTTATTAAAGAAGTATTTATCATGGAAAAAAATAAGTATTTAAGTATGTAATAGTAGATGTGCTCAAGTAAGACATGCTCAACCAATAAAAATTAAAAAGTCTATAACTTGAATAAAAGATTGCATGGTTAATTTTGGTTGCATGGTTAATATTTAAACTAAGGCAAATATATATAGAGAAAACTTTTAAAAGTTAAAAATTTATTAGTATTTATATAACTTTGGTGTACTCTTAGATCCTATAATATTCTTCGGACTTACCTATAGTTTAATTTTGTTTAATTTAAAGTGACCGTGTCGTGTTTTTTTAATTTAATTTTATGATACTTTATTCAGTTCATCCAACAATAGTCGATTTAAGATGATTGCAGCTCATCTAAGTTCAACTCACAAATATTATTTCAGTGCAGCTGATTGCAACTCATTTCAGTCCATTTCAACCAAATTCAACTGAGTCCTATTTAGCGATTCGGCCTAAAAAAATGAGACTTTAAGTTTAATTATTGACGGGCAATAAAATTACTAAAAGAATTAAACAAACTTTTTTTTTTTTTTTGACGAGTAGAATTAAACAAACTTAGATGAACTTGTATTGTTTATAATTGTACATACAATATTGTAAAGCAAGTCAATAGACCAAAAAGTAAGTCTCTAGCTAATTCGAAAAGGCGAAACATAAGCATAAGATTCTTCATTTTTTGATATCATGAAGATCTCCACTAATTTGGGTCGTTACCAATTAAGGAAGTACTGTAAGTACAAATTAGGTCCACTTAAGCATGATGAACAATATTAATAACCTAGTAAAGATCATTGTTTTTCTGATTAATAACAGCTAATTAAAGATTAAACTTAGTTGACTAAGCACATGTTTTTTTGATTTTAATATATGAAATTTAATAAAGCTTGCTAACTTTACAAAGAGATCATCTAGGTCAACTTAAAATGAAGACTATAACCATCAAAATTTGGTGGCAAGTGGCCCCAATGAAAAAAATTATTATAAGCACATTTGCAATTTTCACCTTTATTTTGCCTTTTAATCATATAGTTTATAACGTGCAATGTCTTCAAGCTTAGTACTAAGTTTAAGTGTGCGTTCTCTATATTATCTTTTCAAACGGAATCATTTGTACCATATAGTTGATCATACCTAATTTTTCCCATCAATGACCCTCTTACTATGGAGTTATAACAATCGAGTACATTAAATATGTATGATTATTGGACCTAACTGAAATACGAATTTGACCTAACCACCCAACTAATTTGTTTTAAAGTGAAAATTAATGCACCCCGTAAGGCATTATCAGGGTGCTTTCAACTTATATAAATACAAATAAAAGTTCAAGTAATAACATTAGATAAGTAAAACTTCAAATTAAATTATTTAGATAATTAAGACAAACCAACTTAAATGACCATATTGTTCGGACAAGGCTTACTAACCCTAATCAAGACTGAAATCACAAAAATCCCATAAAAACATATATTGGACTTGTGGTGAATAAACCCTGATGTAGATGTTACACATGAGCTACCTCCTTCTTCCTCTTTTTGTCCAAGCGAAATTTAAAAAAAAAATGATTTCAATAGTCATTCTTAGTTACTCCTCCTGTCATTGTTTATTTACAATTGCCAATTTATTAAAAATGTAATTCAAATTAATTACAACAAAATTTCATTTTATTTTGCAATGTCTTATTCTCTCTCGTTTAACTTGACCCTGCACATTCCTCCCTTTATTTCCATTTTTCCCTTCACACAAAATAAAATTATTACTCAACCACCGAATTGTACAATTAAAACAAAATTAAAAAATTTATTTATTTCATTTTATTTCAAGTCAGTTTCAACTTATTTTTCAGCCGAATAACAGCCGGATATCATTTTCTTTCCTACATGTCTCTCTTTATTAATATTCCTCCATGCATAATGTTTGAAACTGTATAGAAATACGTAAATATCAAATAGCTAAGGTGTATATTATTATTACAGCAAAAAAGTAAAAACTGTGAGAAATGGAATCACCAAAAAAAAAAAAAAAAAAAACTAGCTTACTTTGCACTCTCTAACATCGATAGCCATGAATGACGATATCAAAAGCTTTTTCTACCATGGAAACTAAACAGTATTATAAACTTTTTCCCACATTATAAATTACATGCATTATTTAAATTATTACTGCATGTAAATTTTATGTTACTTTTTAACCGACGATGATAACATAAACGAGTTATTCTAGCTTCAAAGTTCAATTTATATACCATTGACCAAAACACCTAACCCTAAATCAAGTGCCTTTTTTATTCACCACAATTTATTACATACAAGGCTAGAAAACAACTCTTTAATGCTAGGGTCGCTCGTTTACTTCGCTTTTTCAGCTCTTCGATTCTTATTTCTTCTCTCCTAAATAATTCATTTTGTTATCGATTCTGTTGTTTTCAATTAATGTAAAACCCAATTTACATCTAATTTTTACATGCTTGTCGTAGTATCAATAATTAAAGTAAATATTTGTTTAAATCGTGTCAATGATCGATTAATGAATACAGTGGTCAGTTGTACGTGAGTATTATACAGATGAATGATGATATTCGAGAATCATTAATTCAATTTGACGGTCGAATATCACACCTATGACATGCCATTTAGAAACTTTAAAATCGTATAGACGGGAACATTAATAATATAGTTTCCCATATTTAAGGCCAAGAAACAAAACATGCGAGCAATCAATTATACAAACAATTATTAATTTATTACTCGTAGTTCTTTAAGTAAATCTAATAATCCTTATATATAAGTACATATGTAATACTTCATTAGTTTTAATTTTAAGTTCTGCATTATTCCATAATAAAACAATTGCATGAGCTTTTTATTTCCTTATTAATATTTATGACATGAAATTCTATATTGACACTCTCAAACCCGTAGGTATGAAGCTAGAGAAATAGTACCTATTACATACAGTCAGTAATTTAAAAAAAATGAAAAAATAAAAAAATACCAGTTTATTATAAGCTACATGAAAAGTATGTTCAGCTAGTATAAACTATAATGAGTATAATCCATATTCTTACATTAAAATCCACTTTGCCTTAAATTTTATGTGATATATATAGTACATAATCCTTACGAAATACTAGAGTATTAATATATATATAAAAGTATATACAGTAGTCCTACAAAAAAGAAAATATAGTTGTAATGTATAAAACTTCATCTGTTTCGAATTAATCGCTACACTTTAATTTTAAAATATTTAATAAATTACTTGCTTATACTATTTTTTTGGGTAAATACCCCTCTATCTCTCTCCTCTCGCATGACCGCCTATTTCTTCTCTCGTCGCTTTAGTTTTTCTCTCAAAATTTCTAGGAGCTGTAATTTGAATGTTACGACAATTCTGAACCAGATGAAGTAATAAAAATCATAAATTGATGGCATGTGTGAGGATTAATGAAATGGTACAATTATTCATCTGGACACACGTAGTATTTTTCTGAGCTACAGCAAATCTATAAACTCGGATTGGTATGTTTACATTTGAGTAGATCGAGTTGATGAGAGTTGCTGCATGTTTTTGCTCTTGGATTATTTTTAGGGAATATACCTGTTATGATTTTGTGCTTCCATTTATGCAAATTAAATGGCCCAAAATAAATTTGAGTCATTTTGAATTGGTTTGGTACACATGCACAATTAATTTAATTATGTTAGTGTTAGTTGATCTATATTAATACATACACATTATTGTTCGTTAATTTTATACTAAGGAAAATA
Source organism: Bassia scoparia (assembly GCA_008642245.1). Taxonomy (NCBI): domain Eukaryota; kingdom Viridiplantae; phylum Streptophyta; class Magnoliopsida; order Caryophyllales; family Amaranthaceae; genus Bassia; species Bassia scoparia. Next base: position 13,242 of record SNQN01004288.1, read on the forward strand.
TAAGTTGTGTCGGATTTTGATTGATTGTTTGTCGTGTATATATGTTGCACTAGTTTTCTATTCATTTGGGTCGTTAAAACTCATAATTATCATCCTTTAGGTTTTGTGTTTATAATGATGTCTTAATGACCAGTAGGCCTACCCTTTCTTTGAGGCTAAATCAGCTAAACTGAATGTAGTCAGCGAAGTGAAGTGGATTGATGAATGAAAGTGTGAATTGAACTAAAATGGAAGACTAAGATAAGTAGTATCTAACTCTAAATTGAGTTGAAAAGAATGGAAGTGATTGAAGTGAGACTTGACCCTAACTAAACCAAAAGAAGTTGCTGAATTGAACAAAATAAACTAAGTTAATAATAATAAACAAATAATACATAAAATAAAACTCAGGAGGAGAACGGGAAGTAAATAAACCTTGTTTTCCATTAGTTGCTTTGGTCTTCAACACGCGAACTTGATACAACACATCATTAAAAACGCTATTTAACTAATATCTAATTTACAACTTGAGAAAAAGAACAACAAAGATTCCTCCGTATCGGTTATCTACAACAATGGATATTTTTTTTCTCACACATATTTCTTAATGTTGCAGATAAACTGATCGAGGAATAATTTGCAAAGCTCAAAATACAAAAAAAAAAGGAAAATAAATAAAAAGCTAGGTAATGTAAATGAGGTCAAATATTAAAAAAGATAAAGACCCAAATTCCAAAAGCAAGGTGAGTCGAGTTGGGCCTTGATAGAAATATCACGTTAATTGTCAATCACATAGCTGACTATTAATTAAACATAACTACCATTGATATCATGACAACCTTTAAACTAACATAGACGTTGTTGAATATAACATAGACGCTCCAATTAACTCGCGACATTTCCATAGAATTCCCACCTTAATTTCTTTTTGCACTTTTCTTACAACTATTTAATGGATGCCACTTTTATACTCTTTAATGGTGATGACCCTCATTATCCCACATATGTATATTTCATATACTTACTCGAGTGTATATATTGAAAGATGAGAAATATTACCATTACTTGTATTATAGTGAGCTAACAGCTATATTAGGCAGTTGATGAAGAACTACGTAGTAGTCTATTTCAATTATATCATTTCTGGTTGAAAGAATGAAGTGAAGTAGATTGTTTGTGAATATCGACAGATTGATTCCAATGAAAAAAAAGCAGATTTAGATTAGACACATCCTTCTCTCAGGTGTTCCACTTATTTCTCTTACACGTTTTCTCTTGCCAAGAATTTCCTTGCTCATTTTCTATTATTTATTTGAATAGGTATGTTTCGGTGGAACAATCAGGTATTTACCGCGATAACAGTGACTTGATTCTCGTCCGAGGTATGTTTGTTCCACCTAAGAGTTATAAGCCAAAATCTCCTTTTCGTTCCCACAGATTGGGATTTGATGACTCTTGAACTTTCTGATTGTAGATAAGCTGAGGCTGAGCACTACATGCCAAGATCACTTATTGTCTAAATTCTGTTGCTATATGGAAATATGTCAATGAAAATGATTGTTTACTGACTATTGTAGACTTATGTTAATTCATCAAAAAATAATAATTAATAATAGACAATTGTGAATTATTCGAGAAGTTTAGCAGTACTTTAATTGGTGGCGTTTGAAGTCCCATATTCCATTATAAATAATTCAATCAATTGATGAACTCCTCTCAATTTTAGTTTTAAGTTGACATGTGCATATCTTTTTGGTTTAAATATTAGTAATTAGCTCACACGGTAATTATTTCTGAACGGCCATAATTGAGTGATCGACCCTAAGAATCGACATCCATTCAATTTGATTTGAATTGGTCAATTACAAATCATCAAACAATTTTCAATAGTATTCTCTCTCTAATTAATTTGCACTAATATATTAAATTATTATACGAGTACATGTTTCTAAATGGTCGCCAAATCTAAGATCACCTAAACATCTTCCTTTTAAACTCCAAATAATTTCTACTCTATGAAAGAGATTGAAAAGTGCAAAAATATCCAAGTACGTAAATCACCGACCCTAAGAAGTTTAGTACACAATTATTTAATGATTTACCACCAGGTTTTTTTACTCAAAGAAGTGAATGAATTGCTCCTATGAAGTTCCTCTTTCTTCCATTTTGTTTGCTATCTTCTTTCACAAAACTTATTGCACCTCAATAATATCTCATATTTTCTCTCTGCAAAATAGTTGAATTAACGTGGTAAGTATTAAAGACCAAATGCTTTTTGATTATTCAGAATATATTTCTTGGGAAAGAATTTTAGCAGGTTTCATTTTTATTTACGATTTGACTAACATGCCTTAGAGGTAATGTTTAAGAAAAACAAATTCAATAAATTTCTTGAATACTTTAATTAATTGGAGTAATAATGTATGAATGTTAGTAAAGTGGGAATCAGAAGCATTATTGATCAAAATAATACCAACTAGAATGATATAGACAAAGCAAGCATGTATCAAAATTTCAAACTCGAACTTATACGAGCTATGCTTGTTTACTTCAAATTAAAACAATAATTGAGCGATAATTTAAATAATATATTTTGAAGAGAGAAATAGAAAATGGAATTGAGCTAAGTAAAATAAAGAAATACATACTTTTAGTCTTGGTCAAAAACTTATGAGGTTAATCAAATTTAAGCACCACATGCGAATGACATGTTAGAAAAATACTTACACTAATATATTTCTCTGATAAAATATTAATAATTTCTCTGATTAGCTTCATATTTGACTTATCTTGTTGCAATGTGTAAATTTGTAGATGGTTGATCAAACGTAGTTGAAGTTTAAAAAAATTAATGTAATTAAAGTCAAACAACAAAAAAATGTTGTTTAATTTGAGTTTGGATTAAAACACATTTTATTAATTGGAAATTTATAGAAAAAGATATACGATTACAATGAATAAACCCTTTCTCAGCGACAACATTAGGAAGTAGAGGAAAATCCCAACAACTGTTGTCATGGGGACAAGATTCGTCCCCATAATAGTCCTAAATCTGATCGCTATGAATACCAACCTATCCTCATCCTCATCCTCATCTAGCTCATATATACTATACCGTTAAGTGTTTAAACATGCAAATTTCAATACCATTCTTCATTCACTACATTTTGACGTGTATAGAAAAACAAAGACAGGCAAAAAGCATCTATTATTGTTGAGTACATCATTTCAAGCCTCTCACATTTCCCTAACTTCCATAAATTTGTTTCAACTTAAATGTTCTTTAATTTGGAAGCTTTGGGTGTAAAGACAATATTTATAAAAAAATAGTTTAAGCTAGGACAAAAATTGTTAACAATGAGCAAAAATTAAATAGAATACACCTAGAACTTGTGAGTGAAGGAATAATTGAGTCATTTGAGAGGCACTCTTCTTGTTTGATAATTCCACTATTTCATTTGCCCTAACTACAAAGTTCTTTCAATCATCAAAACACATTTATCTTGTGAAATAAGAAAAAAGTTAGTAATTTCAAATCACCCTAATCAATGAAACAAGTAAACTTAGAACAAGAACTATTATGAACTCTTTCTATATTTATGCAATGATCCAACAACATTCACTTGGTTAGTTGTCAAATGTAATGCCATTCATTTTATTATCATGAATCTATCAGTGTTTTAGAAAATAAGTATGTTATTGGTAGTGATGTGATCAGAATACTAGCTTAATTCAAATAAACATCACTTAATAAGATTGCTTAGTTAAGACAGATAGTACTCAAAGATGGATCGGATTCAACTTTTCGATCTTTAAGAAATGAATTTACGCATCAACAACCAATAAGTCGACTTCAATAAGTAGAATGTATGGTTGATTAGTTTTTCGTGAACAATCGGGTATCCACCTCTCACTAATCAGTGACGTACTAATCTCCTCGCCCGACGTGTTCCACTTAAAGGTAAAGGACTGAAATTTATCTCTTTCATTCTCAGGATTAAGATCGTCGAACTCCTAATAACCTCTTAGTTAAAGACAATATGAGTATATCGCTGGCCAAAACCACTTGACTTTGTTAGTTTAACACTCAATTATCACTTCTAAAATATACATGAACTACCCATTTCAATTGTCGATTAAAGTCCACTATCGAATTGCTTTTATCTTCAACACCATTTCCAATTATCGATTTTATTCTTTTCATAAACCATAATTATATTTATCGAAGTTTTTAAAATGATCGCATTTATTATCAAACCTAAATGTTTACAATTTAACTTAAAAAGGATGAGATTCAAACTTATATTTCCGAACTTCCGATTCATACTATTTCTGATTCATGCAAAAAATAAATTTGACTAAACCAACACAATTCCATGTTCATATTTCCAAACTTACTAAGGTTCGTCACTAATCGAGTTCAATTTAATCCAATTCAATTAATTCTAATTCAATCTAATATTTGTATGCTCATTTACATCAACAACAAACTAAATCATGCACGAAGAGACAAATTGCAATAAAGCACAATAGTTGTCACGGATCAAATTCACGAGCAAAAAAAAATAGATACAAGCAAGAACCATATAGCTAGCAACATCAATACGGGTTGTTCAAGAGTAAGTAGCTTAATATCATGAAGGAATAAAGTTGGTTTTGAACTCTATTTATTGCCAGAAAACTCTTATCGAACTTATCCACCACTACAATTGTGTCTGCATCCAAAAATCTAGAATATAGTCAAATCTAACCCCGATACCGAAAAACAATGAAAATTAAAGAAAATTAAAAACACTCGGGATTAAAAAGGTGAGTTACCCAAGTTGAGATAAAACATTGTTACTCCATAAATAATTTTTATTATGTTATTTTTTGAAAAATACTAATAAGCTATGCAAATAGCCTCATAACTAGAGAAGAGAAAGTACTGAATGCAAGAAAATAAATTAGGAGAGAGAAGGACTTACGAGGTCCCACTTTTTAAAAACTTTATCAGCTTTTTTTTGGCTTGCTTAGTGAAACCCACTTTTTCAAATGCAAAATAATTACAGATGTAGATGTGCTTTGATGAGACTATGAAAACTCTTCATAAAAATTAAATGATTTTTTAAAAAAGAGAATATTTGGACCAACTACAAAACTAACTTTGCTGTCTATTTTTTATTGGAGATTTGATTACGTTTGATGTCAAATTGACGTTTGTTAATTCACTTCATTACTTTGTCATGTGTAATTGTATACTCCATCCGTTCCAAAAGTTTTGTGACGAAGTAATTTATTTATTTCTCACAAAAACATATTTGTTGAAGTTTTCAAAAATATAGGAAGTAGTTTTTATATATAAATATGTAATTTTATGAAAGCTTTTTATAAGCCTCATCATATCGATCTCATAGCATAGATGCATGAGTTGATCGGCAATTAGGCAAACAATTCAAACTCCTCTTTCTCATCTACTTGTACTATAGTAATAGAAGAACACGAAAATGGTTTGCCCCGAGTGCATGGTATAATCGGTGATTCTCACTTGTAATAATATTAAAAAAGCATGCATAAATGGTATGTCTTATACGAAATGAAGGAAGTACATACTGTCAGCCTCGATTTAAACAGTTTATTAAAATTAAATACTTAACTAGTACTCTAGTAGTCGGATCGTAGATTAGTTGCACATCGTAATCCCCATTAAGGGAACTCAAGAAGCAAAATTCAATTGCTTTACGGAGTATCATCTTTGCCATACTCTAATACATATTGATTACTACTATATATTAAGAACCTATGTATATTACTCTACCTCGTATTAATATGTACCCCATTCGCCCAATAATACTTAATTCATATGTTTCTTTTCATTTTGGAAAATCCTAAGAACGAAATCCCAATACACACTCTTTAACCTCTATAAGCCACAACAAAAGATTTAAACTACGAGTAGTTCATATTAATTATTTTATTATTCTAGTAATACCTTGTTAAAAAACATTAATATCTTCCTCTGACCTTCTGTAGGAATTTAATTCCTTTCCTTAATCAAAAGAATGCTATTCATGTTTCCCACTTTTTTATATCTTTAAATCTGGTCAGAAGCTCCTCTCATGCATATATGCACATCCAAAAGAAATAAATTCCCTTAGGGCCTGTGTACTTGGACTGGACAAACTGACTGAGACTGATCTGAATAATAATACAATAGAAAGTAATTAACATAATTGAAGAAAATCGAAAAAACTGACTGACTGAACAAAACTGAATGTTTTTGAAACTGAACTAACTCTGAACAAACTGAAATTAAATTTTAAGTAAATAGGCATCCGTAGAAGTAAAGAAAGAGGGCAAAAAAAAAGTTAAGAAGAGAGGTAATTAAAATAAACCTGAATTATATGGCATAAATTCGACCATAATATAAACAGTAAGAGTCATGGATGATGTCATAGTATAATAATACACTTCCGGTAAAGTGTTTACTCATTAAATAATATACAGGCCTATAAAGCCTATTGTTTTATTATCGAACTGAACTAAATTTTAAACTCCCTCCAAATCAAATTTCCACCGAGTCAAAGTCAAGCTCGAGTAGCTCACTACTCACGACAATGATCGATTTTATCATCTCTTGGATCCCCCACCACACAAAACCGCTTTAACATTTGTTATGTAGCGTTTGCCATAAATTTGCAAAGAAGTGAATGCAAAGCAAGAAGGGGAAGCGTGGACAAATAGGTAAAGAAAACTCCTTTAGCAACGAAATAAGCAAACACATTGGTGATTCCTTTGCCACCCAAAAATCTTATAGCCTCTTATAGCCGCATATCACATGAATATAATATATATACGATCTTTTTATCGYGTGACACGAGACGCTAYATAAGSATGAACCTGAATTAAAGTGAACTAAAATGAATATTTTATTAGAGAAGAAAATTAGATTAAGTAACTGAATTAATAAACTAAACTAAAGTATTATGGAACTATGTACAGAGAAACAGAGCCTTAGAGTCCCTCCGTACAAAAATTATTGCAATATTTTGATATTTTCCCCTCTACTTTATATTAAATCGTTGCGTTTATTTTGATATGAAATTATTATTATTATTATTGTTATTCTATAAAGAAAAGTTTACAAGCAACAAAGGCGATCAAAAGATCTATAAATACAAGAAATTAGAGGGGAGTCGAGATACAATCAGAGCCTCACTCCTTTAGCCATTGCTATTATTATTACTCATTATTATTATAACTATGTTCTTGAAGACTTCAATTAAGTCCAATTTATTTTTGACAATTTTTAAAAAACGAGGCATAAGGTTATTTTTTTTGGACCTAATTAAACTGAATATTTTATGAGAGAAAAAAATTAGGTTAGATAAGGTGAACTAAATTGAACTGAACTGATATACCATAAAAAGAAGTCCAAAGAAACAGGGCCCGAGTTTAGACTCCGATCCCACTTATTTGCACTCCTTCCCTCGATTTGATCACTCATCATCATGCATCATCTTCTTCATTCCTCTCCTTCTTTGGTTGTATTTATGTCACACTTTCTATTATTGTTCTACTTATTCAAGTAATTACACTTTTGCTAAAGCAATAGTTTTCTTTGGAACAAATTATCATCATATACATGGACTACCGAGTCATCGACAAATATACTTTCTAGTCCTTTTTTAATTGCAATATTTGGATTTTTGTCCTGTTATTATTTAAGTCTTGACCAATACTCATTTGTTCCTATATTCAAATAATTCTCACTACAATTCATTCATAAATAATAATGAAACAGTGAAGTTGTGAATAGTAATTCATTATTTCACGCACGACACCTGATAGAACAAAGTTTCACAATTTCATGAACACATAAAACAAATTTCACAACTAGATATCGTACATAATTTGGTTTAACACAAACAGTCAAAAGTGTCATACAATTACTTTGTTCAAATTAAGATGATCTTACTCACAGCACGCCTCCCTTTCTTGCACCACACGACACACACAACACCACAATACCTCCAGCACACCCCCATATCATCCCGATCTACATATGCTTGCCCACCGCAACTTCAAAACTTCCTCAAAGCCTATGAGCTATCCGAGCCTTGCCTTCTCCGACTCCTCGAATAGCACAAATGACGCATCAAACTAGGCAGACAAAAACAAACACCAACCCACCCCAACACAAAACCCAACACCCTCAAACCGCACCCACCCATGGCTATGGGCCAACAGTTTGGCGCCCGCCACCATTGAGTACTGCTAGGCGGTGTTGCGACTTTGCGGGTTAGGCCGCCCAACATACCGCAGCAGTGATTGCGATATGCTGTTGGCCCGGTAAAGATTAATCAACGAAGTCTGCACTCAAAGTGCAACTTCGTATTATTATAAATCGCTCATACCGAACTCACCTCGCACAAATAGCCATTTCCACCCAAAATCAAAAAATCACACCCACCGACTATAACATCAACTCACCAATACAGCTCTCCGACTCTACAAACCACAGGATCATAGTAATTACACTGATCATAGACTCCCTCATTTTCAATAATATAAACCCACACTCATGCACAAAAAGTTCGGTTTAATTAATCAAGGCCGAAGAGACGCACACCTGCTCAAGTTGCAACTACAAACTACAACGTGACACAAAAACAGCAGCACCCCCACACATGACCTACCACATCATCTGACCCTTACCTGACACCCTACAGTCATACCCATCCAGCTACGCAATCACAACTACCATCCGCGTCATCACTGAACGAACACACCGCACCAATCGAATCAGCCAAGCCAGACAACAACAGACCACAAACAGCACCGCACCACGAAACACAACCACCACCAAGACCCATAAACACTCAACAAGCAACCAAGAAGCACAAGAGAGCACCGTGCCAAATTGCAGGAAATCCCTAAGTAAATGACAGGCAAATCTGCAACAAAATAGAGGGATAATTGATTTCCACTTATGAGCTTAGGATACTATTTCTATTCTCTCACTAAACATACACTGCTTGCCTTCAATTCTTGGAACCCAAATCTCTCCTCACGCGGCTTCTTCTCCGCTTTCTGCATCCTCGCGTCACCTCGTTCCTCTTCTCCTTCACCACATCAACCCTCTCTTCATCCCCTCTAAACAGACAGAAAAAAGGACTTCATTAATTTAATTAACAGTCTTTCTATACTACTACTTCTTTTTATTATATAATTAAAAATCCCCAAAATTCCAAAACAAAACAAAAAACGAAACACAAACCACAACACACTCTGCCTGACACTTGCTCTTCATTTCACCGGCCAAATTCAACTTTTCATTATTTAGCTTTAAAACCATAGCAAACACTCAAAAACAATCAAACACAAAATTCCAACAAAACAAACCAAAACCCCCTTAAACTTCATCACCTAATTAAAATATCTAGTAATATGGCTCATTTTGCCCTTCTTGTCTTTCTTTTTTTATTTAAAAAAACCAAAACAAAAATAATTCCAAAATTCCAAACAAACACAAGCAAACACCCTTTTGCTTGCTTAACTTATTTTAATTAGGTGTAAAATCCTCATAAATAAAGTTAATATTTGCTTTTCATTTTGCTGCTTGTTCTTCTCACTCCTACTTCTTCTTTTTTTTTTTTTTGCTTCAACTTAAACAAACAACAAAAAAACGTTCTGAATTCTAAAAAGAGAATACCAGTCATTATAGTATCAAACTCAATTACTCACGCTAGTAGAGTATAGTGAAGTGATGAGAGTAGCCAGAGCCAAAATGACGCACAATATCACTAATAACCACTGTTTTCTTAGCGATTTTGCTTTAAAAGCCTGCTTTTTTGTTGTAAAGCTTGATTCCGGGCTCTCTTTCTTTCCCTTCCCTCTTTCTTTTTTTTTTTTAAAAAAAAAGTTTGATACCTACATTATTCTGTTGTTTTTCTTGTTCACTTGACACAAACACCAAAAATCTTCATTGCAATTTGGAAGAAAAAAGAAACTTATTTTAATATTTATATATATATCTTATATACTGACAGCCTTGAAATAGTAGCAATCCATATAATCATACATAACCAATAACATAAGAAACAGTCCGGTTCATCAGCTTGATATGATGATGAAATGGTTTATATCCGTATGTTATGTCCCTTCTTCTCATCATACATCAAAGTCCACAATCTACACATCACAACCACAAGTAACAACATCAATCATGAAAACACAACAACAACATCAAGGTTGTTTGTTCTTCCTCTCTCTCAACTGAGGTAGTTACTGAAACTCTCATCATAATCAGCAAACCAACAACCAACATCATCATCCTCACTTTCACGTTCGATGGAAATAATGCAATCATCCATCATCCTCCAGAACAATGTTGTGCACGGTTGTTACCATGCTCTGTAACATGGTGTATGTATGTGGCCCAGCGCAGTCATAAGCTGTTGTTAATAACTAACATTAGGCAAAGATATGGCTAATCTCATTTCCTCGTCTCACTTACGCTGCCTTCGTTAGCTGTAAAATCATCATCAAGTTCCGTAACACTCCAACTGCAGCATATATATATCCACATCTTTGACATTTTTTTTTTTTTTTTCCTGGCTTTTGTTATTAATGAGTTTATGCACTTGTTATTTTGATGTAATTCTGAGTTATATATGAACCCAGATTGCAGAAAGTTCTGATCTTTAACTCGGTGTTTGATGTTCTGTTCAAATTTAAGAAGATGAATTATGAGTCATAACAACAGTAATGATCAATCATCATATGCTAATGCATAAACTAATCTATGACATTTTACTTTTGATTTTTTGAGTACATGAGGTATGATGATTCCAAACTACATGATAGAAATATGAACCCCCATTGCGCCCAGAAATCAAAGTCTATCTTACTGGGTTTGATGGTTTTTTCAATTTAAGAGAATGAATGGCCAAATGATGCAACCCAGACCTTATTCTTAGGAGTCCCGAAAAAAAAAGTTTGCACTTTCTGGATGTTTCATTTACAAAAAATAATCTGTTTAAAAACTGAGTAGAGTTCCATTCATTCAAATTTGCCCTCAAAACAACCCCGATTTTTTTTACTTCAACACATTATTTCTACAAAAAAAGACCCAGTCACAGAATTGAAATGTAACCACAAATCTTCATTCTATGTGTAAGTAGGGCACAGTCAGTTACCCGATACTTCATAGAAGTAATACACATATCCCTATCACATTAAATACATAGAATCTGAACTTCTTAAAAAAACACCATAAAAAATGTGTTTTATTTATCACATTTTAAAACAGTACTCTATACTATTGAAATAAGCCCAACTGCTTCAACCTCAAGCTCCACGAATAATACTAATAATTATTATTCATTTGTACTACTCATTATCTTAATTTTTTAATGAAACTCTGCTAGGATGGAAGACGCCGCCGAGTCGAGATCGAGGTGAGGAGAGGGGAGCGAATGGTTGTGATCAAGGTGGAGAAAGAGGCGGGATGCGGATCGGGGGGGGGCGGGAGGGCGGCAACGGCGGTACTCTATTAGGGAAGATCCAAGCTTGCGAATCAATTCTGGAAGCTTATTGTGACGCCATGCTTACAACAAATCATGAGCAGATACAAACCTTTCAAAGAGCCATGCTATTCTCGTTCAGGTTGACTGCAATTCAAACCCTAACTCTTTCCCACCTTCAGATTTCCACTTCTGTGATATCCCCCCTTTTTTTTGTCTGCTTCACTTCTCTCTCCTACACTCGTGATTATCCATGCTATTTTCTCTCTCTGCATTAATCATTTGTTCTTCGCTTGATTGTTTTGCTATGTATGAATGTATGAATCGATTGATGATTGAGATCATTAATTATATGTGGCCACTTTTTCAATTTAGTTGAATATTATAACTATGACTACTGGTGCTGTTGCTGTTTCCAAGATGAGATCTTGGACTTAATTGTAGATTTATCTCCCTTATTATTTTTTCTTTCCAAATCCCCTTATTATTTTTTTTCCAATCAAAAAATGGTTCTCATTTCACTTTTAGATTGCATTATTTGTTCTCTGCAATGTTTGTTTGTTTATTTTATGTGTTGTTGGAATAGGTTTGTGTCATGCCAATATGATGTGGCTAAATTTTATGCTTTCACTTGCTTGCAAATGATTTTATTAATTAGATAAATCTATTTTAAATTTGGTCTCAGATGAATCCAAAGCTTGTCTCTCTTGTGTTACTGGACAATTATATGATTGAAGTGGAGATCTTCTATTGTGTTTCTCGTTTTTTCTAACGTGCAAGTTTTTTTTTTTGTTTTTACAATCAATTCAAATAACAAAAGAGCATTTTAGTATTTGGGAATAGATCATCTATGTTATGACCTAATTTCGATGAACCTTACTTGTTCTTCTTTAGTTATAGCTATTGATTCACACGGCGACGTACACTACTCGCTACCGACTATCGGTTGGATCTTTTTCGGTCTATTTGACGAAGGCCTATTTGTCACATCTAGCCTTCTCGACTATCTTTCACTTGCTAGGGCTAGAGTTCATCGTATGCTGTTCTCTAGAGCGCGCCCATCGTATACTAAGCAAGATAATAACATCGTAGGCTACTACACAACGCTTGTAGGTTTATGCATGTGTTAACAATATTCCTGACCTATGTGTAAGACATCTTTTGTTTTTTTGGTTAATCAGTAGCATTGTGAGTTCTGACAATGCAACTCTATGAATCTATGTCCAAACATTATTTCTTTCAGTACGTCGATCTTATGTCGAAAAGCTTGCGCGTTCAATTCACTTTAGTCCGCAACAAAACCAACCGAAGGATTAACTGACATGAATTGTTTCATGAACGAAGGAATTTAGCTTAAGGAACTAAACGTCAAAACTAAACTCAAAATAAGCGGAGTAAACCAGTCGTTACTACGTAACTATGTGAGACTCTTTTATTAAAGTGTAACGCTTTTTTTGAACACGCTAGAAATTTCTATGTTCATCATTGTTGATTATTACTAGGCATACTGCTTATTATGAAAAGTGAATGTCATAACAATAGTTATTATTATTATTATTTCATATGTACATGAAAAACGTTCTTGTGATATTCATGACATGACAACAAATCCCCCACGTATTTAGAGTTCTAGGTTGTAGCATAGTAGCCATACAAAACAGTAGCTGCTATTTGATTGATTGAAAGTCCCAAAAATAAGAGGTACTTATTGTTATGCCATTCTTGTCATAATGTGACTTTTTATGGAATTGAATTTTATGTCACTTCTCTTAAGTTGTGGACATCAATAATAAAGAACACCACCTACAAATCTAGAAGTGTTGTAGGAAAGCTGTTAACATATCCTGCAAACATGCCATAGTGAAAAACTAGTCTAGATCATGTCATGTGTCAAGCCGTTGGACTCGCCCCTGCCGACCAATGCGAGCGAACAAACCTCGGAACGAATGATTCGTTATTTGACATTGTTTTAATAGAATATATAACAATTCTGGTGAGCCTCAGGAATATTTATTACTGCTATCTACAGTTCTAAGTTGAAATGACGGCGAATCACGATTTAACCGGATGCATGTTGTTACATGCGCTCAACATGGTAGTGTCAGAGGGAATGTGACGTACTTGAGCTTTTTTTCATTTTTTTTTTTTTTTATGTGGAAATGTGAATGCGGATCTTCTGAATGCGCAGCCTTGCCGACTATCTAGCACATTACTAAAGTTAAAGAAGGGGCGAGCGTGTTAATAAACTTCTTAGTGACGGATTGTGGAAGATTCGAGAGTAATTTGTGGATTAGATAATCACTCATAAATTTAAAAACTCAATTACAATTCTCAGGCAAGATTTTGTGTATATTTGTCATTTGAAAGATAATTCTATTGTTTAATATTAGGGTTTATATAATATCCTAATTCGAGCATACTCAATTGACACCATGTTTCAAAGATTTATAACGACGAAATATTTATTTCATTCCGATTCATGCATGATGCGAATGGTTGAGCAGTTGTGGCAGGTTCCTGATAGAAGATCGTCGGAGAAATATGACGATTAAACATAACTTATTTGATCCACTTCAGCAGAGACAGGGTTGAAGGTCCAGCCTTCTCGAGTATTAGCGGGTGCTTGGAATCGAGCGCGATCTTGAAGAAGAGGAAAGGGAGCTTTCCTAATGAAGCTCAGAAACAATGTCACTGGTGGGAGACATTACCAAAATGCCTATCCTTCGGTCGTTTCGTTCCTTCTATTCTGGCTAGTTCACTTCTTAGTAGGTGAATTCCGAGCAGTGGTTGCCTTAATCAATACTATTTCGCACTATACTTATGATTGAGTCTCCATTTGCAACACATGGAAGCTACCTATATATGGACATATGGGACCTGCACGCATGGAGTCCTTGATTGGCACATTGCGGTCAGCCATCGATCTTGTCTATGCTCTTTTCCTACATGTTGCGCTATGATTTTCGCGATTGATTCTTACGTGCAACGAATTTCATCAATCGTCGGATTCATGATAGCTCCGATCCATGCTTAAGCGTCAAGACCTACTAGTCTGTTCAGTTGCAAGTATAGACGTTTTTGCTCATATGCATTTATAAATTTCATTGCCATGTTTGAAATCTAAGCTAATAATTAGTCATACTATCACGTATCAAAAAACTTTACACTTCATAATTACTTGAATTCAATCAATATATGAAAGTGTAACCAATGTTTTCTTCGGAAAGTTAAGAATACTTTCATCAATTCGTTTGTTTTTAAGGTGGTTTTGCTCAATATGCATCGAAATTATTGTGCATGCTGTGACTACATTGAGCTAGTAGTTTCAACCATGTATCTCTTGGTTTGATCATGCAGAATCCCAGAAACTCGCGTTAGCACGAATTCAACAGGACTGGACCACCAAAGGCAATACAACTGCTCATCAACACAGAGAAAAGCACTTGGAACCCATCAGCCGACATGCCAATTCCGTCCCGATGCATCGGATGCTGCCTGACATTCCCCCCATCTATCTCCAACTACGGTACATGGACAATGTCCTCGGCAATCCCTTCCCCATGGACGTGTCCCCAACGCTTATGTAACGGCCACTCACTAGATTAGAATCACGCTGCGCCCGTGATTATGATCGTCAAGATAATCTAGTTATAATTAACCGTTATTGTATTAGTAATTATATGTGTATTTAAACGAACCAACCTAAGCTCAATGATGAGATCGAATTGAACCCTCTTGGTTATATTTGAGATGCCCTCATTGTTGTGATTAGGATTATTTAGTTTAAATTGTATTATTTATGAATATATATGATGTAATGTAGAAGCTAAACTAGAGATTATATTAGTTGCATTTTGGATGTGGCAGATTGCAGAAGGCAAATATGCTTGTAAGAGTTGAAGAAGAGTATGAATGTATGATGTACTAGACCTATTAGTATTAATTTTCAGTAGTGCTGAGGTTTAATCAACAATAATAATATGCTCGAATGATAAGCAATTTGATATCGTCTAAAAAGTTTCGAGATCGAGCTTCATCGTGTGCATATACTGATATACTCTTAATTAAATGCTACTCTATCTGATTCGGTTTACTTGCTATATAACTTTAAACGTTTATATCTCGAATTATATGTAAGAAGAAAATAAAAATTACAGTACGTATTTAAAAAGTGCTCGTAATGAATTAAATAAGATCTCACATAAATATATTTTAATTTGTATATATATGAAAAAAATAAGGGCATTCAAAAGTTTGAACTTGTGCCCAACATTTTTATATAAAATCCTCTCGTAACAAATCTCTTACTAACAATAGTTCAAACCTTTTAGGGGTTTGTATCTAAGACCCAATATATACAATTGTCTTTAACCTAATGTGATTTTATTTTACACCGAATACACCATCTAAATTTCACCTCATCAAATACAAACCACTTACTATTTTCTTACCCCTCTCAACTTTCAAACCATATAAAGTATCACCCACAATAAGGGGTTTGATTTTCAAACCTCAAAATCTAAAGACAAACCTTTCATTGTGGATGCTCTAAGGTAAAACTTACAAAGTGAACCGTACCAATTTAGCAAATGTAGCATCTAAAGTGAATCAGAGGGAATAATTTTTTATAGTTAGAGATAAGTTCTGGTAAATTCGGTAAGTAAATGCCTTTGATTTCCGCACTCCAAACACTAAATTCGCAGTTCATTTTTACGACCGTCAAGTGAGCGGTGATCGAAGTATTTGAAGTCAGGAAATAAATTGTTAGAAGATAAATCATTTGAAGCAATTTATTTCTATCTTTTGGTGGTGAAAATGAGAGACTATGACTTGTCTTGATCAAATGAAGGTTTTTAGATTAGAAGGGAAAGTTTTTGCAGGACTATTGCATGGGGTGACAGAAAAAAAAAAGTGAATCTACCTTGATAGTTGCAAATTATTGCATGTGTTACATTACTTATTTGTCACATAATGTTTTTATTCAGTATTAAAATGGTGTCCTGCCATAAGATAAAAAAGAAGATTCAAGGGGTGTCYATTTCCTAATTTGATCGACTTTTGGAACTTTTGTATGTAGTTRTATTATTTATGTYCTTGGYATAGACTATAGACTTATCAATTACTATAGCTACGTGTGTAACTTCGGGTTATCGGGACAATCTTGGATTGACTCGAACAGGTTTAGTTTAGTTCGTGTTGTATTGAGTTATTTTGGCTAAACAGTTCAGTACAATTAGAGTTAATTTCAAGGACAACTCGAAACATTTTGCTCATTTTATTGGTGCATACAGATAAATACAGACACTTTTATTATTTTTCTAAAATTAATTTATGTAACAAGAAGGTAATAATAGTTTGGTTCATTCATTTTCAATTATGCAATGGGTTGAATGCTCTTTGGTTTAGGTTGATCAGAGTATTAATTAGTGGGTTTGTTAATATTTTGCAGGTAAAAAACCTCCAGGTTGAGTTACTCGAAGTTTATATTGTGAGTCRAGGAGTATGTTCATAGTACAATTGGGTATACCATAGTCTTTGATAAAATTCAAAGGGTCTAGTTGCGAGCCTAGACCGGAGGACTATACACAACTTCTGTCAGGTTTCATTATAAAACCAATTAGTGATATAAGGAGTAATCCAACAAACTTATATACTCTTTATTAATCATCTTTTTTCTCAATATTCCACATGCGAGATATATTCTCAACGGCCGTCATCAAATTTGAAGCCTCAAATAATATTCATTTAGAGTTGGGATAAGATGTCCAATATCGATCCTCAAAGGTTTGCAATAATGGTTCTATTACATTCAACAACTCTTTTAAAAAACAATCAAATCCTTATCTTTGTAGGAGTTGAGCACATGTTAACGAAAGATCACTTCCATTGCCAAGCATTCAATCCTTCACGTTTCCTAACAATATTAGAAGTATGCTTTGTCTACATTTTTGCACATACTATAATAGTGTAAAGAATGAGGTGAATCAAAATTCAAATATACTTCCTTTTCTACGTACGTCCTCCATTTTTATTAAAGTGTCGCATCTAAAAAAACGGAGAAAATATACTGAACAATCGTTTTCTTCACACACATGACAAAAACAATCTTACTTTAGTGGAATTAGCTAATTGCAAATTAGCATTGGACCACACAAACAAAGCTAGAAAGAATGAGGTGAATCAAAATTCAAATATACTTCCTCTACAGTACTTCCTCCGTCTATTAAATATATTATTCGCATCTAAAAGACGGAGAAAATGTACGAAACAATCGTTTTCTCACCAAATGTCAAAAACCATCTTACTTTAGTGGAATTAGCTAATTGCAAATTAGCATTGGACCACACAAACAAAGCACTCCAACAAATTCACAATTTCACACACTTTGATTTGAGTATAGTGGATTAATGATGTTCGAATGATACAAGCATAGTGTCATATACTCTACTAATTTGACACCATTAAAATGCAACGCCTATATTGTACAACCCCCCATATTGTTGTATATAACCTCCTCCTTCACGTGATAATGCAGTGGGCAGCAAATAATAAGAAATTTGTTTTTTATAAATAAAGATAATATAATTAAAAACAAAACTAAAGTATTATGTGAAAGATTTGTGAGTTGTATATTGTTAGGTGTGGTGGGATTGTAATAATAATTTGCCATTAAAATGCAATTAACGAATGATCAAATCAAGATGATGTGAAAAGGCGCCAACTATCCAATGTCAGCTGAAAAGACCCATGAAGGAGATTGAAATTGGGCAAGTGGACTGGAGAACTGTCCATGGACCAACAACAGGCTAACTTGTCTTGAAATGGGTTTTTTTTTTTTTTTGGAGTGAAGAGGTTGTCAATGTGATATCCTAGTCAACATCTATTCTCGAGCGAATAAAAGAATGACAAATGTCAGCTTCATATCGGTTCGTTGTTTACAGTATAGTAAAGTTGGTCGATTGATATGAAAGCGATTTAGTTTCAAATCAAAAATTAAACCTTAAACAATTATCTAGTCGACATCTATCCTCAATGTATTCTGTGAACTATCACAAAAATTATGTGCTTGCGGTCAATTTTAAGTTTCAAAATGAAACATCTTAGCCTTGACTATCACTTTGTCTTTGAAGTTTGAACATGTTCAAGGAGGATTATGAGAATTATAAACAAACATATTAATGCAAATAAATATTTTTTTTAAATGAAAAACAATTGAGATTTTTTTTTAGAGCCAAATGAATGAGAATGAAAATAGATCTCAGAACCATGAGAAAAGTTTAAATAACCAATTGTGCTACCCCGTACTCTCAAATATTTTTTTTTTTGTGTGTGAAGGGCGGATACATTTACAAGGGGAGGCATGAGAATTCGAACATCTAACCACAAGAATCAAATTAAGACGGAGTTGAAGTCACTTTTCCAAACTCTTTGTCTTCTATCAAATAATTGTGATTGTACCTAGTGCAGTAAAACTAGTTGTTAACTTATTACAAATTTCCCTTGTAGAGGAATGATAAGAAAAGCCTTCACATAAGTCAAACCATGACTAAACCTACACCTTCAATCATGGCTACAATCATGTGATTATTTTTAAATTTTCAAGGTGGGTTTATGTTATGAATTTAATTTACAAAGTTGTTGCCAAGACACCTCTTAATATTCCTTCAATTTCTCTTATCAGACTCAACATTTACTTAATTTAGGAATTTCATATAGACAATGTTTTCCTTCTTTTTATAACTTCTCATTTCCCTTAATTATATAATTCTCTCTTTATCTCTATTCACTTTACACTCACAATTAAATTTTATACCAT
>SNQN01004288.1:33366-53123 GCA_008642245.1 Bassia scoparia
AAAGACGAAAACTTTTTTGCTATACCCAAATACAAACGGACGAAGTACAAGCTGACACCGAGTCGAGACTTTGACCCGCCCATCAAGGACACAAGTTTGGCCCAAACCATGACTAGCCCTATAGCCCATTTGTCACAATTAARCACCTTTTTAAGGATTGGACAACTTTCACATCATGTACTCCCATAAAAATTGAAACAAGAGAAGCAAAGAAATTGAAATTCAAAAATGTTTCAACTACTACTCAATTTTTTTGTTTTGTTTGATGTCTCTTGTAAGAATACTATAGTACTTGCCACATTTATTACACACTTTTTAAGAGTGTTGTTGTTGTTGTTGTTTTTGTTTTGTGGCTAGCAAAAATACTTCACCTCACTTCACTCACTCAACTCAGTCAGTCATTTGCTCACTCTCCTCTTTTAACCCAAGTCAAAAAAGTCTCATTTTTTTTTCCCCTTCATCTTCTCTTTCTTTCTAACACCCTCATATCTAGGGTTTTCTCCCCCAAAATCTAGGGTTTTTACCCCATTATTTTCCTCCTCAAAATCCCTAATTTATTGGTGTTATATATATATATATATATATTTTTATCTTCATTTCTTGTTCTTCATCAATGGCAAAGACTCGCCCTGGAAAGCGAGACCTTGACTCATACACCATTAAAGGCACCAACAAAGTTGTTCGAGGTAAGGACAAAAAATGGGCTGAACTTTTGTTTTTTTGCTGGTAAATGAAGAAATTAACTCCAAAAATCCTAATTTTATGCAAAAGGTTTCGTGGGTTTTGTTTGTTTTGATTGATTGTTTGATGAATGAAATCAAGTTTTGATTTTTAATTTCTAAATGTATTCAAGTTTTGATTTTTATGTGGTAAATGTAATCAAGCTTTGATTTTGAACTACTATGTGTTAATTTGCAATGAGTCTTGACTTTTTAGTGGTAAATGTATTCAAGTTGTGATTTTTTAAACAAAGAATTGGACTGAACTTTTGTTTTTTAGCTGGTAAATGCAATTAAGCTTTGATTTTTAAGGGGAAATGTAATCAAGTTTTGATTTTTTTATTTAATAGTTGGAGATTGTGTGTTGATGAGACCTGCTGATGTGGGCAAACCACCATATGTTGCGCGAGTTGAAAAGATTGAGGCTGATAGCAGGAACAATGTGAAAGTTAGGGTAAGATGGTATTATAGACCAGAAGAATCAATGGGAGGAAGAAGGCAGTTTCATGGTGCAAAAGAATTGTTCTTATCTGATCATCATGATGTACAAAGTGCTCATACAATYGARGGAAAGTGTATTGTTCACTCATTTAAGAACTACACTAAGCTTGAGAATGTGGGTGCTGATGACTACTTTTGTAATCTGAATACTAGGGTTTCGCGAACTGTGGTGTGTGTTTACATTTGTGCGTGATTCGCTGGTTGCTGTTGGTGGATGTTTTGCTGTTTTTTTGTTGTTTGTGTGAGTCGCTGCGTGTTTTAGTGTGGTTTGTGGTTGTTGTGTTTGAGGTTTTTGATGTGGTGTCTTTGTTTGAGCTTAGGTATGCGTTTTCTGTTGTGGGGTTTTTTGGGTTGTTGGGTGTGGCGTTGCTGGTTTGGTTGGTTTTGTGTTTGTGATTGTGGGGGTTTGTTGTGTGGGCGGGTGGTTTGACGTCGTGGGTGATGTTGGTTGTTGTGGTTATTGGTGTGGCGTGTGGGTTGGTCGTGGTGGTGTGGTGTGCGTCAAGTCAGTGGTTGTGTGTGGTTTTGTTGAGTTAATTGTGTGACGTTTATGGATGGCTGGTGTATTGTTTGCAGTCTGTTGTTGTGGATATTGGTTGGTTTTGTGCATAGTGTGTATGGTGGCTGTGAGGTGAGCGGTTGGTAGTGGTGGTAATTACATTGGCACGATTATTTCTTTTGGGCATTTAAAAGCTTGTTTAAGTAGCCGTATTTTAATGTTTATTTGTTGTGTGTAATCCATCATACTTTGGATAAAACTTTGCTGTTTGCCAAGAATGTTGGGTTGATAATTACACATTACTAGAATAACTTTTGTAGCAGTGTTATTCAGCTGATATGCTTAGGGTGCTGCGGTAAATGTCATTGTTTTGTCTTGAGCCTGAGGATTAGCGTTTTAGTTAATTATTGTTTAGGTATTATTGTTTGTAGATTTTGAGAATTTGATATTTAATGATCTTAGCTTGTTATATCTTATCTTAGTTTATCTAGGTTTACGAATTTTTCTTTATAGATAGCAAACTACATGATCAATAAAGTTTAGAGGTTTTACGAATATATCTCTGTGTGAATTCTTGCTCTTGTTTTTGGAAGAGTTTTCATTGTTTAGCAGAGGTCATGTTAGGTTGCCTCTTTGTTTACTCTTGTTATCAAAGAAAGCACAGTGTTTCCAAATTCCCTAACACTATCAAGCGTTTGATTGTCATATCTTTTAAATTTCATTCTAATCTCCCTCTAAATTGTTTGAAAACTGGAAAAATGTCAGTTTCTTTAATGTGTTATTTAGTGATGCTGTGTGGTAAAATGAGACATGACTATGGTCTTAGTTTTATGGTGGCTGAAAGCTAATCCTATCTGTGTCAGCCTGATATGGTTATCGTGCTTCATTATCACAGAATACTACTCATAGGATCTCTGGATCATGGATTTTGACGTGATGCTTGGATGTCTTCATATTCGGTCATTTCATACTGAAATCCCTGAATAATGCTGGTATTTACTCTTTGGAGACTTTGCTATACATGTTGAATATGCTCTGCTACCAGAGCTTGAGTATCTGGCCCATTTTGTTTTGTTTTGGAAACCTTGTACGGGAATAGAATGGTCTGATCTTACTACAGAGCAGGAGTATGAAGGGAGGTTTTTATTTTTGAATAGATATAGAGATAATCAAGTTTTTAGTTAATCCATATATTGAAGACGCAATTAAATCACTTAGTTATTTGCTGTATTTTAAAGAGTCCACAGTGTGTTGATTCATAGTTTTTTATATTGTACTGATGTAGGCGACTACATGAGATTTCCAGATAAGAGCGTCCATTTTTTAGTGTTTAGTGTGTACTTTGAATCGCTCAGTCATATAATAGGTCAAGGTACGCTATCTTTATTATTGCGGAATACTATGAAGGTCTTATTTAAGATAATGTTTGATTATTGGATGTTCTTGTTGGAGTAATTTTATACTTGAAGCATGAGTAGGGGGAAAACGTCTCATTAGGTGGTTGGACGGAGAATTTTTGTTTAGTAGACGCTGTCACAATCTTATTTAGCTTGCTTTTTTGGTAGCTTGCAGGTCGAATGTAATTTAGTTGGGGATAATAAAATCATGTGGTGTTTGAAATTTATTTGTTGGAGTTTTCTGACAGGGAGATTATTAATTTTGTGGGAGGAAGTGGTACACTCGGATCTACATTTTAATCGATAGTATGGTTGAGCGTGTTATGTAGGTGAGTGTGATTATGGAGGTTGACAATAGTCATCCTATGAGAATCTTTATTATTTATTCCTCGTTTGGTCTAATTGTGGATGAAGTGTAATTTATAATATATGATTGGATTTTAGTGGGTCAGTAAACATTGATCACCTGAGGTGGTTTATAATTTGGAAAGGAGATTGCAATTAGGGTGGAAAGTCAAGTATGGTATGCGCATATACAGGAAATAGGTTTGTGGAATTTTCTACTTTAATTGATTCTTACTTGGTTTGCAGGGGTTCAAAGTGGAATTTTGTTTGTTAGTTTAAAGTGGTCATGTACATACCATGAGGTGTGTTTAATTTACTGCGTTTTACATAAGATTTTAATAAGTGGTGAAGGGAGGTAAAAGGCGATTGAATGTTATCTCCAATTCGTCTTAATGACGAGGTTATTTGCTTCACTGCGTGGTGTTAGAATGGGTATAGAGATGGATGATAGTAGGTTCGCTTTGTGGTTTTGCTTTCTCGCTGAGTCATTAATGAACTTGTAATAATTAACATATTGAAATAATTTAACAAGATGGGTGTGATGTAGTTTGTAGAGGGTGGATTGTTGTTTGTTTGGTCTCTCCGTTTTTCTGGAGTATTTTGAGACAAATCAGAGGCGTTCTGTTGGGTTTGCTGTGGAGGATTTTTTATTATTGCGCTAATTCCTTGCGAGGCGCGTTTGATAACTGGAGGCGTTCACTCTTCAGGCTGTTTATATTAATAGATTATTTCTCATATCTATTGACTGGTTGTGGGTATATTTTGGGATATGGGTAGTATTAGTTGAGAGGATAAACTGGGATATCACTTTCACCGCTCTCGGGTGGTGCGGATTGTTGCGGGGGTCGGCACTGAAGTTCGTTAACTATTTCAGGGGCTGGGAGTAGGAGAAATTCATTTTTTATCATTGAGTGTGCCAATTATATTACGACACTCGGAGCTGAGGGTGCATAGGGGGATTTGACTGTGAATGACTACTAGTGTGTCTGGTGTGATATGAAGAAGTTTTGTTTGGCTTCTCTTATTGTTGTGTTGTTTAGTCCTGGGATTGGGTGGGCAAGCCATATGTTCGTATATGTTATTTGGTAATAATATTTAATTAATTAATATTGTTATAGTAATACTTTTATTAGAAACTAGGTTTTGGATAGTCTTAATGTAAGTGACGAAGAGTAGCGAGGGGAGCATTAGGTGGGGTTGGTGTTGCGGCGCAGGTAATTATCTATACGTATATAGTCATGAAATTTTTTTGCTGTTGTATGCTCCTTTTGGGATGTAATTAAGTATTTGGAGCAGTTCTGTATTGTAATTAGTAGTGTTTTAGGTTAAATTGGTATCTTAGATAAGATTTCATCTGAGTTTTGTGGATCATGTTGTATAAGTATGATGTTGTTAAGTGGATTTGAACCACAATTGGGTTTCCATTTTTTTCTACCAGACGTGAGCTGTAAACTCGGATATGTTTCGGGTATTCTTTAGGGAGATGCTGTCCGTGCCATTTTGTTATTCATGGATTTGTTGTCATGATTTTCGTTATTGTGGTATGTGACTCACTGTTGCTGATTTGGTGTTTTTTGTGTTTTGTTGGGCCGTCCACACTTTCTTTTTCTTGGTGGATCTGTGAATGATGCTTTATCTTATTTGGAAATTATGGGGAGCAGATTGGCTCACAGGCTCTCGCTTTTAACTCACGCTTAATTAGGAACTTTGGGCGGAACGGTTCTCGGTCTGAGTGGAGCGAACGGATTTAATTTTCTTATATAATTTCATGACGGTGGGTTTTGTGTAGTGGTTCACTGAAAGCTATCGCAACAGCTTTACTGGGACATTCGTTGGGGTTGAGTGACAGTTGTTTGCTATTTGGTTTATTTTTTTGTTTTTGAAGCGGTGATTTTTAACGCTTTGGTTTTTTGCAAGATTGAACGCAGCATGAGTCGTTATGCGTTCATCTGGGTGTTTGTGATAAAACACACCACACGATTATTTTCCATTTTGGCTCTTGCTAGTTGGGCAATTTAATGTGGTTATGTCCGGTGTTGAACTTCTTGTGTTTAAATTTCAGGCTACAGCGGCAGAGTAAAAATTTGGATTTGCGTGCATAGCAGTTCACTTTTGGGTTGGTATCTCATAGCTACTAAACAATGATTTTATCTTTGGGATTAGACAATAAATTTAGATCTAGTGGCCAGGGTTTTGTTATGCTGTGCTCAGACAAAATGTAGTACTTCTTCAGCACGCGTATTGTTAGGGTATTTATTTATTCTATGATTTCAACGATGGTAATGGTGAGTTGTGTCATCGTGCGATTATCTTATCCTTGGTGCTTTGTCTGTTACATATGTTGGTATTCCCGACTTTTTAAAAGAATGTATCAGGATTGTATTGGTCTTTTAAACTTTTATATATTGTTGGATAATTTCTTATCTGCTCTAACCGGCAGGTCTCGCAATTTTCATATAAATGTCAGAAATAGAGAAGAGGATATTCTATCATATGAAAATTCACGAAAAAAGTTGGAATTATTTGCTGAAATTAAAGCATATTATACCGGGAGTTTTTTGGGGTGGAGTGCATCTTTGTTTCTTTTTCTTCAACAGCAATGTAAGGTCTGATTGAGGGTTGGGATAAGTTGTTCACTTGGAAGGGCAATTGGGTTATGTGGTGTATTCTATATCTGAGTTATAGCATTGAGCATGTTTGTTATTTGGATATCTCTGGCTCATTGTATGTTGTACATTCAGTTCGACATTGTGTAGTTTCACTCTAGCTAATATCTAAATGTTATGACTGAGTCATGGGCTGTAATTTTATCTTTTTGTGGCTGTGTGTCTTGTTTCTTGTGTTCTCGACACGTTATTCTCGTTGGCCGCTTAAGATGCTGCGTCAATGGTGACTTATTTTCTTTCCTTGAACTCTTTATAACCCTCGAGGTAATTTTCGAGTTCCGGGACGTCAATTCTCTTTTAAGAGATAGAGATCGTATCGTGTGTTGCTAAGTAAAATTGTTATAACTCTTCGTTAGGGCTAAAACATATTTTCTAGGCAAAAACATAAATTGTGTGTTTGCTAGAGCATTTTGACTACATAACAACGCTTTTTTCTGGGGATTATTCAAGCACTTCTAAACAGACTTAGAAAAGTTAATATTCTGTTCTGCTATTACCCGACTGGTCTTTTTACACTGTACCTATTCGTAATTTTTCTCTTAAGGAAAACTGCCATAACATTTATTCTATTGTTTACGGGTTTCTGTATTACAATTTGAGGTGGCGGGTGAGATTTGTTGTTTAGTTCAGTTAGGGTTAAGTTAATTGGCTACTCTCTTTCATTTTGAAACAAATCATAGGAGGGAGCAAATTCGTTTGAAATTACAGTCTTAGAACGGAGTATCATCTTTCGTTTTTAGTGAAAATTCCATGTATTAGTTATTGCTATCTCGGTCTCTATTCAGTTTTTGAATTGAATAGGAATTTAATAGAATTAAGTGTGTGTATTTCTTGCACGCGTAGAACTGTGGCGTATATTTTAGTGGTTTTGAGGACAATTCATTAGTGCAAGATATTATAATTTACTATCTGATAATTATTAGATATTTTATGCGAATTGGTGCGAGAACATATATAGCTTTTTTTGTAGGTATAAATTCATTGGGAATGACTTTATTGATTATATTTTGTAATTTATATTTCATAGGTTCATTTGAACTCTTTGATTATAAACTAATGTCTTGATTTCCTGCCTCTATGGATCTTATTTCAATTTTTAGATAGCTATAGGTTTTTAATTTCAAATTTGATTTCTTGTTTACATATTGAGAGGCTTCGGGAGGATTATTAACTTGCATTTTAGGTTATTATTTTATATTTCCCTATCGTAACTAATCTGTGGGTGGAAATATTACTTATGGTTGGAACGAAAATTATCTCACATAATGAAGTGATAACTTTTATAGATGAAATATATAATCTGGATTAGTATATCTCCTGGTAATAATGGAAGTAGGATCTTAATGTATGATCAATCACTCTTTGAACATAAAGGATTCTGTATTTTAATCTAGATGACTTGTTATTTGGTGTAATATGAGTTGGATTTTTGTTTTGAATGTGTTATTTCGGTTGAATCTGACAAAAAATGATGCCCATGCTAATATTCCAGGTCGTAGAAGAACGAGTTGACTTAGGAAAATGATTTCTTTGGCGACGCACAGGATGTGGCTTTTTTGCTGTTTGCCATTTGAACAGCTCTTAGCGCTGACCACAGTGTTGAACCAAAATCGTGGGTTGCAAATTGAGGAACGCATATTTTGAAACCTGCACAGCATTTTTTTAGGACAGAATGTTTGGAAAATATCTCCTGGTAACACATAAGCTAGTTCAATTCGGGGGGTGCTGAACCCTCTGGTTTTTTCTTTAATTTCTGGCATCGGGGTCTTGTTTGAAAAACATGAATTTTTTGGTAGGGCAATAGATCTTGGATTTATATAGCAGATTGGGGAAAGAGATGGTTACACTAGAAAAAAAGCTTCTTTTTTATAAGAAAACGTGGGGTGGAGTTAATTATGTTAGGTGAGTAGGCAGGGCAAGCCTACAAATATATTGACACTAGGAGGAGACATTGTATAGAATGGTAGGGAGAGATAGCTGCACTTTAACTAAAAGGCGGGAGCAAAATTCAAGAGACGCTGACAAGCCTTGCTAAGACTTTCTAAGGAAAATAGAGGAAGGAGATTGTTTAGAATGGAGGTAGCTTTTAAGGCTAAGTTTTTACCCCTTTCCTGAGAAAGCAATAGACTCGGAATTCATTAATTTTGGCAGATGGAATAAGCATGTTTCACGGAGTAATTATGAACAATTCATCGAAACCACTAATCAATATACTTATCTGGTCCCGGTTTGGCACGCTCTCGGGAAAGTGGTCAGAAATTATAGGAGGATAATGTGGCGGTCAAGGTTTGAGCAGGCTACTAGATTGCAGAGGACCTAGCAGGGAAAGTCTTCAAGTCTTGAAAGTGTATGAGCGAGCTGTCACCTGTATGCTTAAGTAAGGAAACAAGGGATAAAATCAGGTTGGAGAAAAAGGGGGATTTTGGAGCTCCAAGGGAACAGAATAACTTTAAGAAACAAGGATGGAAACCAACGAATATTCGACGCACACATCGAGGTTTGCGTTCACGATGAGAAGACAACAATTTGGATTGGAGAATGGGGTAGTTATACTTCTGCATAAGTTTTGTGTTATGGGTAAAAACATATATTCGTATTCTCGTGAGTGGACTTTTTGTTCGAATGCTGATAACTATGTGTGACTTTGTCAGATTTACTATTATTGATCAGAATTAATATAATTTGAGTTGACAATTTAGAAGAAATTTGAATGTGACGTTAAGTTATAGATGACTGAATGGTAATTATGCGCAACGGATTTATTGAGTTCGATGTTGTGCAAAAGGTCTTTGTCTTTCTAGTCTATTTTTCACAAGGGGGAATATGAGAGGATATGATGAGGAAAGCCACATTAGACATCAAGATTTAGCCAAGAATAGTAGCTAGGATAAGTAAGGAACAACAACTACTCTAGCATCGACAAGCCGGTGCGTAAACAAAACAAATCGACGAAGGTCCACACGGAAAAAAGGCAATGCTCTGGGCGCTGTCCTTAATGGCAAGGGATAAGAAGGCGAAAGGCTTACTATAAGTTGTTTGGTCACTTGCGTCCCTTAACAGGAAGTGAGATGCCCATGGTCTTAAATTTCATTAAAATAGAAAGTGATTAGTAAAAAAAACGGGAGAATAAATAGAATACATTTGTTGAAGGGGATGGAACCATCTCCTCATATAATTTAGTATTGATTATGGTAGTTTACTTTACTTTCAGCTTTGTAAAACAATTTGTTGGGTGGATTCTCTTCTCTGATTTGAGACGTACTTTATTCTGGATTTCTAGTTCTCTTCCTCATACGCACCTTAGATATGTCAATGCTTTTAACTTTGCACTTAAAAAACAACATAAGCTTCATTCTTGCTATTTTTGAGTGCCCAATGCTCATTTTTTTGAATTCATCATTGTTAAGCTTGGCTTTTTGCTTTGAGGGCGGAGAAAGTCACATAAGCAACTCTTTGCTGATATTAATGATACCTCATGTTAGGCTGTTCCATAATACATACATTCGCAAATGTAGTGGAATTCAGTTTTGATGGTCTTTATATATAATTGTGTATTGTATGTGAGACTTTGAATAGAAGAGGGATCTATGTGCGCCATGCTCCTTAATTGAGATTTAGTGAACTTCAACTCAAATAGTAGGTATTAATAACATGGATAGTAGTGGTGAATTAATAGACAGAGGGGGAATTATCTCCAATAAGTAGGCGGATTTTAACCTTATTTCCTTGATTTACGAACGAGTTGTATAGACTTATAGGAGTCTTGAAACATATGGGAAAGTAGGATTTGGATTAGGGAAGACTTACCTAGATAATTAATTAACACATAACAGTTTTATATTGGTCTTTTTCTATAGATAGTTAAGGCATATATACAACGCTTAAGAATATAAAAGGTTTTTGTGTAGTGCAAAGGACTTGAGCGTCGGAGAGTTATAAGAAGAATAAAACCAACGTGCGTAAATTCAATGGGTCATATACAAATTGTTTTTCAACTTGGGTGCATCATGTAGAACAATCTCGGGAATGTGCGGTTACGGGATTGGATGTTGCTTAGAGTGAAAGTTCAGATAGTTTCACTTACATAATTATTGTTTTATATTTCGAGGATGTAGCCAGGGTATTGAGGATTTTGCTTGGAAGATACTTAAATTTACACAGAAAATATGTTCGACAACGATGTGTTGTCGAGTTATTAGTGAGTTTCTTTCTACAATTTAGACAGCAATATGTATTGAAGAAACGAAGGTGTCTATCTATATTCTGTGTCTCTGACTAATTTGTCATAGTGCTCACATGTCATTGGTAGAGGGCACAATTTTATTTGTGGAAGGAGATGAAGTCTTCGACTGTCTGTAATTTGATTATGGGGAATTACATCTCTGTCATAATAGAGGTGAGTATACTTACGGAGATAGATGAGTCATATGAACCAGTTATTTCGGATAGGATGATGTTGAATTTTTTTTTGATTAGACATTTGAGGCTCAGATGATTTCAATTAAGTTATGAGGGCGGTTGCAATAGCACCCAACAAAAAATAAAAAAGGATTAAAAAAACCAAAAATCTTATTTTTGAGATCGTCCTTTCGTTGGTGCGTGCTAATTGGGAAGGAGAGGATATTGGTATTAGTCTTGTTTTTTGTTGAAGATAGGTGTTATTTCACTTTATTTACGTTTTTTTTTGTCAATTTTTGGGGTTATACATAAAGAAGTATTCAGAAAGGCTATAACAAAAGGAGGACGTCTTGGGTTAGGAAGTTACTTATTTATTGTTCATCAGGTTGGTGGATGAATGCTCAAAATTGATTAGTGTGGAGTAAATTTTTATCATGAGTAACTTTTGTTTTTAATGATCAAAGAATATGCTGGGATATATTTATTAGTATTTGAGGTGAGATAATAGTTGATATATTCGGGGAAATATTTTCGTGAATTGTATAGGGTGCACAAGTATTATCGGAATGCTCTCGGAACATCACCTTTATGGAGGGAATGATCCATAGAATGAGAAAGGTTTTTTTTTTGTCACGTATTAAGGTATTCTATTCATAAGTTATATAACTATTATTAGTGTAGGCTATTATTTATATATATAATTTTAGATAAATTTCTCTCACAATCAAATGAGATTTGTTTTGGTTGCGTTCGCTGAATCAATAACATATGCTTTGTCATATATAAGAGGAATTACAATATGTGTTCATGGTCATGTACTATAAACTCTAAGATTTGTATTATTAACACCTGCAGTAGTTGTATAAGTTAAGCTCAGGACAGAAAAGGTTAATTTCTGAGTTTTTATCGCTGCGGTGCGGTTCTTGTTACGAACATGATATGCTTTGGGGTTGTTAGGTTTTGTACAAGGATGGCAGTAAACTTCCTTTTACTTTCTTTTAAAGCGGGGACTCAATATTAGATCATTCATTTGTTTATAGATATTAGAACACACGTTATAATTTAATTGCTATGGTTAGTGCTCAGCTGTTTTTGAAGCTCCAATCTCAGCAAGCTCTTTAGAAGAGTCTCCAACAAAATTCTGTTTCCTGGAATGACACTCTTAGACCACCTACTTGTTGTTGGAACCTACATGCACTTTCACGATGGGGTCTCTGATTTTACTGCTGCACTTCGTTTTGTCAATCTTTTTGGGCTTAACGGTTTTGGCGGTCCACACACTTCAGAATTTGCTCGGTTGACTCAATATTCTAGGCCACTTGAAAGTATAGATGTTTATTTTATTTATTTTTATAAAATAAGTCATTGGTTCGTTGAGGTTTTCATTGATAATCGGTTTCATGTTCTAACTATTTCTTAACACTCATTAAAAAGTTTAAAAAATACAAAGGGGATGTTGAAAAATATAATGAGTGAGTATCAGGTCTAGAATCTAGTATGAATCTTTATATTTTTTCCCCTTATTTTAAGTTGGGGTGGTAGGTGTGTTTACAGCATAACCATGATTACTAACTTTTCCCTATTTGATTAATATTCCGGGCTACGTTCAATAACGATTGTGGAGAGTTTTTATTGGTAGCGGTTTCATACTTATGGGCATTGATCTAAAGTACATTTGGTTAGGGAGAAACGAACCTGTCTTTTGAATAGAGGGTGGTAGATTTGTCAGACTAAACACGCCTAAAAGAAAGAGTCACACGGGTAGATTGTAATGTCTGGTGGCAGGAATATTTTATATAAATGAATTATTGGGTGAACAATCAGGCTTGGATGCTACTTATAACAATATAGAAAAAGATTCCCTAAGTATTGTTGCCACATCAAACATTAAGATTGGGGGCGAGGTTACTTTAAGATAAAATGCTAGAGTTGTGAATTAAATATTTTATTGTCATTCGCTTCGGGAAGGCTATATTTGATGAATCATTAATTTGGATAAATTAGAATGATTCTTCGGTTTTATTCAGTTGGTTTTAAATTTTTTTCTAAATCCTTTTTTCCATCCATTATTATTATTGAAGAGTGTTAGTGATGGTGATCCTCAAATGTTTTGATTTCAAATCCTTAACACTAAACTACTTATTAAAATGGGAATTTTGGAATTCCCTTACTCCTTCTTACTCTCCTTTACCGGTCCGCACTGTTTTGGCATTTTCACTTCTCCCATATGATTTATCTTCAAAAAAAAAAAAGAGAGAGAAGAAGGAGACATTCGCAAACACGAGAGAGAGGGAGCAGCGAGGTAGTCTGTTGGTGGGGGCTTTTGTGGGCGAGACCCGTGGGTGATTGTTGCGGGCCTTGATTTTTTCCGGTGGGCGAAATTGTTGCATTGGCTATATCAGTGCGGAGAATAGTATAGCTAGGCTGTCTTTGCACTGATGGTGCTGTTGTGTTTTCGGCTGTCTGGCAGCGTTTTGAATGCTTCAGGTGATTTTTTATCTCTTTGCTGCAGATGGTCAGGGAGGTTAATTAAAATGACGTCTTTAACGGAGATTGCTCTAGAGTTTCAATCTTAGAGATTTGTAAATAACTGGTGGCATTGATTACATCAATGATTTTTTGGTAATAATGGTGTCTCGTGATGCGGGCAGCAATTGTATTTAGTTATTTTTAATTTGAGCATTTTATCTTGCTGAAATTTGTTGTTTGTCTGATTGTGGATATTTTCTACTTGATTTAGCAGACTATACTGGATCCTAGGGATCGCCGCTTTATATTTCTTTTTTATTTTTTGGGTCCGCATATCGCGACTGTCCATTATTATATTTCTTATTTTCGAATCTAATTTTCATTCATTAGATGTATGAGACCTTATGTATTTATAGAACTAGAAATAGACATTATGGGTAATAAAACATTTCTGGACATGTAATCTCCCTCTGCTATAATTAAGAGTATACAGATATTGTAGCTATTTAAAAGTGTGAGGATATAATTTAGGGCAATCTAAACCAAAATGTGGTTATGATATTTTTAAATTTTATTGTTGATAATTGAACTGATGCAGCATGTAGCATCAGGCAGCCGGGAATGGAAGTTTCGTGGTGGTTGAGGGTTTGTCTTTCTACTAGGCAAGGCTAGCGGAATGGATCGCTGCTCGGATTAAGCAGGTGCTACTGCAAACATGAACTAGTGGTATGATTGTAGATAAATTTTCTCTTGCATTGAGAAGAATTCAATAATATGCATTCTCAGCAATTGGCACGTCTAGCCCGTTAGGCCTAGTTAATCATTGGTATATGACCCTGATTCCTTAGATCTGACAATCGATAAGTAGAAGATGTAGGA
Source organism: Bassia scoparia (assembly GCA_008642245.1). Taxonomy (NCBI): domain Eukaryota; kingdom Viridiplantae; phylum Streptophyta; class Magnoliopsida; order Caryophyllales; family Amaranthaceae; genus Bassia; species Bassia scoparia. Next base: position 47,240 of record SNQN01004288.1, read on the forward strand.
GTCATCTCTATTTCTATGTAGATCACAAGATCAATAGACCTTCTTCATCCTTGTGTTATCTTTTCGACTTTTTCATATTGCCCATTTTTGCTTATAAGTTAGATTAATATGTTGAATAATGGTTCTATTTTGTGAAACATTTTAATTTTGTATTAACATTTCAAGAGCTAGTTAAAAAGACTTATAAGTAACAATCATTCTCTTGAATGGTTGTTAGTAAGTAGATTTCAACATTGTTGTTGAATGATTATTTCATGTATATTAAGATATTATACCAGATTTGATGATGAATTCTTAAATGACTAAAGAAAATAAGACACAGGGTGTAAATATTTTGATCCATTTGTTGGATGCGGCAGTTTTTTTTGGATACATACTTGTTTTTTTGTGTTGAGGATTAAGGAATGATTATAACTCGTTTTTAGGCAGGACATGGCAGATTAGTAGGAATTATGGTGATTATGTGTAATATTTGTTGGTAGAACATTTTTAAAGGAGTGTTAAGAGAGAACAAAAAATTTGATGCACTTGTCTGGAAGCTTTCACAGTGTGGTTGATTTTTGCAGGTTTTTGTATGAAGTTCTATAAATATGTTTTCGGTCTGCATTAAGCCTGTCTTTATGGGTACCTAATGATATATTTTGGGTGGCGAGTCTATGACTTTGGATTTTTCTTGCAAAGTTTTCAATAAATTTCAGGTTTCTTAATATTTTTGAAGCTATGAGTATTGAAATAATTGGGGTTTTCAATCAAAATCAATGGTTTCTAATATATTGTAACACTTGTATGCATATGTTTTTTGAGTTTTTTAAAGGGTTTTATATATAACAGGAATTTTCAGATTATTCCAATGAATTAAAGTGTTGAAATTTCTTATTGGAAAGTAGATTTTTATGATTTTTTCAAGCTTAGGCTATAATATAGTATTTATACTTCAATGGGTGGTTTTTATGAGAGCTAAAAAAAGTTTTTTTAGTAACTTTTTGAGGCCAACTTAAATCATTAGTATTGCTGTAATTTAAAGTCAGTGTGTTGATTCAACGTTTTATTTATATGATTAGTGAGAAGATTGGTAGAGGTCGTTCTAAGTGTTAAAGTGGCTTGTCGTCATCTATTCAGGTTACGTACATTGCGGAATCATTGATTTAAGTTGTTTGAGGATGTTTTGATAACTTTAGGAAGCATTTGGTAGGAACGTCCATTAGAATTTGTTTTGGTAGTAAAAGCGAATTATTTTTGGTATATTTGGTTTTTATATTTTGTGGGATTTGAGGAATATTGTGGAACGGATTATTTCATAGTGATGATTTATGGAAGGTTGCAACTTAGTCAATTGTTTTTAATTAATTATTTTCGGTCTATGGGTAAGTTTAATATAATGATGGGATTTCGTGGGTCAAGTAAAACTTGTGCACATGGGTGGTTTATATATCAGGATGAATTAAGTGGAGTCAGTATCGCTTATGCTTATGAGGTGATTTGATTATATGGTTGAATTCAGTGGAGTTAAATGTAACTTATCTCATGAGGTGAATTTTATTATCGTTCATGATTTAATGTGTGAATTGAGTAAGAGGGTAGTTATGTCAGTTTAAATGACGAGGGTTATGTTGTGGTTAAAATAATTGGTATGGTGGGCGCTTGTGGTCTTTAGTTTGTGAGTCATATGAATTTGTCCAATATTAACAATTAAATAAATAAAATATGGATGGAGCATACACACTCTTGGATTGGTGCACGTCTGGAGTATTGACATCAGGGGGTTGGGGTTGCGATTTATTTCGCTCTTCCTTCGAGGGCGTTTGAATCAACAGGTCCCTATTCAGGTTTCTTCTACTATTACTTTTCTATTCTGTGCCATCGAGTTAGCGTAATAGTGTCGGCGTATACTGGGGGTTTATGTTGAGAAATCTCACACGACTTCGGTGACGGAGTCCGCGCCCGTTACTCATTTTGAATGCCTTTGACGGGAGGCAATGGGGGAATGAACTGTGGACCTAGTGTGTCTGCGGATTGGAATGTGTGCACCTCGGGTGTGCTGGGATCTTGACAACTTGTCCTATTGACTCAAATCATACTAATAAGTTATAATATATTGAGTCATGTATGGGAGTGAGTAAATATTTGCAGGGTACAATCTAGTTATCAGAAGCTGTGTGATGTTTTGGGATTGTATTGTATTGGAGCGCTGTATTAATAAGTGTGTTATATTGATATGAGTTTGGGATTGTTGTATAAGTAGAGTTGGGTTTTAATGGTTATGAACACCACATTGGGTTTCCTTTTATTTCTAAGCAGGTGTCGTAACTCGGTATGTCCAGTTTTTACGGGAGATGCTGTCTTGTTTGTTTCCTGATTTTCGCTTATTTGTATGTATGTATTTGAGGTCTTTGTTGTATGTTATACGTAATGATTTTTGTATTTACGTTGCTACGTCATTTGCTTTACTTTCTTTCTCTGGTATTTATCGCTTGTCTTTTTTGAAGTTGACTATTGCGGTTGTTTGCAGTCACTTTTTCTTTGGATGTATATCTTATTATTGGAATTAGGGATGCAGATTTCTCACAGGTTTGCTAATAAAGTATAGGATTGGACGGATGGTCTGAGTGGAGAGCCGACGTATTTTAATAACTTATACACGTTTTGTAGACTCTTCGAAAGTGTTTGACATATTTTGAGTTTGCTATTTTTTTTTAAAAGAGGGATTTTACCTTGGTGCAATAGGGTCGTAATGGTTCCACTTGTTAAAACGGTTTTCCATGTTGGGATTTAATATATTTGGTTTGAACGAATTTCGCTAACTTGATTCCGCTGCAATTTGTGATTTTAGCCTAAACGTTTTAAACACGTGGCAGTGACACGCCAATTGGTTCTCCGTATTTTAATTTATTTATTTCACAGGTAAAGGTGGAGAATTATGGGGTGTTACATGTTTCACTAAGACATTGCTTCAGCTGCAATGCACCTTTAGTGTCCAACTGGATGGTTTCCACCTCCCATCTTGAGGGGGTTGTTGGAGATACTGAGGTTACAGAGCTATAGTTGCTCTCATTCAGAGCAATGCAAGCTTCCTAGCTGATTGTATTAGCTTATCTTGTTATAATTAGACTGTTAGTTAGTTAGACACTAGTGATAGTTAGTTAGCTTGCCTTAGCTATTTAACAAGGCTTGTATAATGAGACTTAACTATTCATTCATTCTATTGATCAAACATACATTTGATACCATAATTCTCTTCTCTCTCTCACTCTAATCTCTCTACTATATTTTGCACATTCTAACACTCTCTCATTTCATATTATTTGCTAGGAGTGAATGGACTCATTTAGTCATGTGTGAGGAGAGATAGAGATTATTTATGGGCAAAAATATAGATACTTGATAGTCATGGAAATATCTAAAAATAAAAAGTGTAACGAGCTTACGAAACAGAGAAATATAACATTTGATCCGATAAGTGAACTTGTCCTAATATGACTTTGTGTAGAAATATGTTTTATTTTAGGCGGTTTGAGAATGGTTTAGCTGTGGGAGCTTCCATCACCCAACAATTATATTGGAGTATTATGCAATATTCCCTTCCTAATGTTGCTGTGTTGGAGTATTGGGATTCTATACTTCTCACAAATTAGAGATTAGTCAGAAATTTCTCATGTTTATTGTTTAGCTATTTTTAGTATCGATTATATGACAAACAATGCTCATTTTATGTCAAATTAAGCTCACTAAATATTCTATAAAATAATTTAATGGAATTTGAATAAAATTAATTAAATTGTATTAATAATTAATTATAGTTATATGAATAGCTATTCTTGGAACAAATCTAAACAAAATTCTAAACAAAATGTAGGAATCAAATTTTTAAGGTTTTTTGTTTTCCGAAAGTTGAAGATTTATTGATATGGTCATTTCTGTTTTTTTTTTTTTAGTTTTTTTATTCAAAAAATTGTATATTTCATATATATTCCATGTTTACTCTTTGTAAAATGAGAGGAATTTTTTTAACTCTAGAATGTGTCATGTAACACTTCAATTTTTGTACTCCGTAGGTTTTAGTATAAAGTATAAATTTTCAAGATTTACATTTGGTCTTTATGTTTTTCTGTATTGGAAAATTTGAAATTTTTTTTTTCCTCAATAAGTTAAGTTCTTAGATGACAGATGTTATGTTTCCATCATGAAAATCACAGCCCGATCTACTAAACAATGTATAGGTAATTAATTTCAATATTGAAGCATTACAATATTTATAAAGAAAAACTAATGCTTACAAGTTATCACTAGTGGCGGAGTTTACAAATTCTAATTTCAGTTAAAAATTTGACAATTTTTCATTTTAAAATAAAATTAGACCATTGATGTAATATAATCTAAATAATATATTTTGACCCTCAAAGATTTAATCATGACGTTTAGATCACACTGACGCTATACTTCCAATTCTTACATCAGTTTTTGCACAACTTTACACTTGGGTGAGCTTGGCTGTTGCTCATTCAACACTTGCACCTGCAACATGTTTGGCATTCAAGAGTTCTTCTCATACTCTCGATTGATTTGAAAGTCTGAAATTATTCCTTTCAAAACCTCCAAGCCACCCTTTTGGTACGCCTTGCGTCGTCGTCTTTCGCCATGCAACAATTCTTTGGATGACTCAAGGAACTGTGGCCTGATCACATATATATATATATATATGCACAAGCACATAAAGGTTAATTAAACTTGACACATTTATTGCTTGCTAGAAAAAACATGCAAAGAAAGATAATGATCATCATCAAATCGTTTGTTTCACCTGCTTAAAGAGTATCCAAACAAATTCATCAAAATATGCAAACACATGATGATCGTCTTTGACTATTTACTTGGAGAAAAGTAAGCCACGATATTTTAGCCACCGATATCTTCTTTACGGAAAATTTTTAGTCTATCTCGTGGATATACTATTGTAGCATATTAAGTTGTAATATTGTAATTATGGACAAAATAAAGTTACTTAATAATTACAAAATTGTTACTAAAAAAGATCAACTTTATTTTCTCCAATATTGTCAGTGAATATGCAATTGTAGTGTATTCATCGAATAGATTAGAAATTGTTGTTTCTTTACATATAGACAAAATCTTAGGCCAAAATTSAACAATATGAAAGTGAGTCATTGTGCACTCCCATTTTCCTCCGTTTTTTTTCCATTGGTATTTGCATGTGCAAATTGCAACCGACGACGACGATGAATAGTTAAAAACATCTTATTGATTGATCAAATAATACTGTATTAGAATAATGTAAGAATTTTGGAACTTATTATTTTACGGTAATCATTGCAAATGAATCAGGACACTCCTTTTTTATTTTATTTTTCTTTTGTTGTTTAGGAAGCCTTAAGGGTGTAGATGAAAATCAATTTCAGAATCTTCTAAAATCAGGAGAAAAGTTCTATTCAGTTGAGGTATCTCTCACTCCCAGGCACTCCTATACTTGCATAATCAGAATGTTATGACAAGGTGTTCAACTTAAAGGTAAAGAATTGACCCATAATCTCTTTTCATTTCCAAGAATCAAGATTCAAACTCCTAACCTCTTAATTAAGAGACGAGGTGAACCACCACCATGTCGAGAACAATCGGTTGATTTGGAAAGATGCACCTACTACCACAATATAAATATATAATACACTAATACTGCATGTTACATGTATTTTTGGTTGTTTTTTTTAAAAAAAACAAAAATATTAACAAACAAAGCATAGGACTAGGAGGAATCGATTAGTGTTGCAGCTAATATTAATTAAGAGTTTCAGAAAAGACTACCTGTCTCCAATTGGCTTGGTGAAGATCTGAAGCAGAGTACCCTCATGATCCCTATCCACCAGGACTCCCA
>SNQN01004289.1:3218-34895 GCA_008642245.1 Bassia scoparia
ATCTTTTTAAATTTGTAATTATAAAGCTTTGTTTTCAAATTTTGTTATAATTTTATATAAATTAATAAATATATAAAATTTTAGTCAAAAACACATTTATTAACATTCATTAAATGATTTTTTACAATTTTTATGCAATAATTAAAAAGGTGTGTTTGGGAGAGAAATTTGGGAGGGAAAATGTGGGAGTTGAGGATTGCTTTAGTAAGAGTTATTAGATATATCATGGTGAGGGGAGGGGTATTTTGTCCTTGTTGGTAGGGACCCTTAGAATGTGATTAGTGTGAAATACTTGTGGTCCCCTAATGCTACTTTACTGGTTTTGAAGGCAAATTCCACAAAAGCCTAAAACGTCAGATTGCTTTTGCTTTGCTGGTACAGTAGTGTTTGGTGGGAAAATTTTCCCACCCATATTCTGGACCCAAAAAATTTAAATTTAAGAATCTTTTAAAGTTCATTTTTCATTCAACTTTACTATTGCCACTTATTACATAACATCCCTCCTATAAATACATTACCCTCCAACAAGAATACAACTTCCTACTTTCATTCCTCAAAAAAATGAGCATGAGTTAGACTAAGTTTCACAAAAAATTTACACTGCACACACTGAGCACCATTTACACTAAGGATTTTGCAACCTAGCAAAATGCAAAATCACTTTAGGTTAAACTACAATGAATGGTACTTCAGCATAGATCGAGTGTTGGAGGAGGGTTGGGATGAGGTCTTTGCGCATGACTGGATCAACCAATCTTCAAGATCCAATTCTCCAAATAATGCAACTAAAACAAAACAAGAAGTTAGAGAAGCTAAGGTTAGTTCAAGGAGAAAACCAAAACTCACCACATCTCATAGAAGACTAATGCTAGATAAGTTACTGACACAAGAGAGAAATGACAAATTTTCTTACGAGGTGAAGTCATAGATTGCAAGGGAATTCAATGTGGACAGAAGAACATTGAACAAAATATGATCAGATGTAAAACGACAGAGAGCATAAGGGCAAGTTATAGGTGCAAGAAGCNGGGGTCTATTATCTTACAACAATTTTACCCTTATTTTTGTTTTGTCATTTTCCATCTTTTAATTACCACAATACCCCTACCAATACCCTACCAAAGTATCAATCCACTTTTTGCCAATCATTACATGTAGTTCCACACTCACCCACACAACTGTTCATTATGAATAGTAACAAGCTAAGAGGCTTTTTCTATTGTTAGGATAGGATTAGGATAGGATTACATTGCATGTGGTTCCACACCCACCCGTTTCTTAATATTTGTGTTTTTGCATGTGTAACAATTATTTAGAATTGAAGGGAGTGCGTGATATTGGAAAAAGTAGTAGTAATTGCTTATCAACATTTTTATCCTTTTCCACCAATTTCTTCACACGTTTTTTTTGGAACGACCCCACTAATTTTAAAGATAATTAATCAATCATTAGCTTATTTTGCAAACATAAAACCGCTAATACAAATGTTGAAAGTATTACATTACGAAGGGAGTTCAAAAATTCATCCAAATCCAATAGTTTAGAGCGCACAATCATTCTCCAAATCCTTGATCCACCCCTTTAGCTTGCTTGGAGTGTCATTTTACCATGAAGAGATGAAGTGGTCATTGACCAGTGAGGCACGAATGCATGGTCTCCTTAATAGTGTTGTCGTTTTCCCTCATACAAAAAATAATTACAAAATGTACATAGTGTAATTTATAGACAAGTGTCAGAAAATATACGAAGTATTTCAAACCAATAAGAATCAACTAATACTCTGTTCAAGCATAGGTCTTAATAATCAAGAGAATTCCATGCCCAGCATAGCTCCTTCGAACTAGGCTTCCAAAATTGTTTTATTTCCTGCACTTATAAGGTATAATATTGGATGGACTATCCAGACAAAACCGAACAAACCGCCAGCCAAACCCGCGGGGACACACAGGTATAATATTGGATGCCCTTTTAACCCACAGGGACACACCTGGCTCAGTATGACCCAAACTTGATATGAACCGACCAGCCAAGATCTGGTACAAACCCAACGAACACATTTGATTCGATTGCTGAACGTAAATTTAATAATTATTGCTTGAAAAAAAGCAATATAACAAGGTCATTTTGTATACTTGAATTCGAGTACATATATATGTGTAGCGTATTTGGAACAAAACTATCTGCAGGGTAGTACATGTAGAATCCACTTGCTCTTTACATCTATATGGTGAGAATGAAGGGCTAGGATACGGCTGCAGGAAATGCAACGTCTTTGGACTCATTATCATCTATACAATTTCAAAGATCTGGGGATTGCCACATAAATATCACTGATCATCTACAGGCATAATGGTAGGTATTTGGCCACGATCAACAAAATCAATCTTGTTCAATCTTAAACAGCAAAGCATCTGCTCTGGAAGTTCCTCGGGTTTTTGTGCCTGAACAAAGTAATTTTGTGTTGAAAATCCATCTTGACCATTCTTTGTAGCTTGGACATAAATACAAGTATTAAAAAATACATCATGTGTAATGCTCTCCGCATCTTTATGTTTTACCCAAAATGAATCAGGGAGAAAATTTAATGGTACTTTAGGACAGAAAAAGGATTAAATAATGAAGATGAAAAAATGTTAAAATGAAACTAACCCACATGCAACAAGTATGAATGGTGAGAAAGGGGATTAAAGCAATTAGGCATGGGTTCAAAAGGAACTGCTTCATATTATAACTAATTAAAAACGTTTTTTTGGCAAATAAATTAAACACATTACATTCCCATCAGGGAAAACAAGAACAGAAGGATATGGAGTAGTATACATATATCCTAGCGTCAGCCATGTTAAGACTCCAAAGTTCAGACACAGGCCCAATGGAACAACATATAGTACATTGTACAGATTATTCAGTTTTTGGGACTTCTACATGTCCCAATAGCTACAATAGGATATATTACCTCCGTTTTTACTCGCATCACAATCTTTACAAGGCAGTTTCATATTAGTGATATTACTCGCACCATTTTTTGCTTTTTAAAGTAGTAACTTTTTGGAACTTAACAGAATGCATTTACTAGCAAATTAAAACATTATCACGATCCACTACTTTAGGTGCTTAACATTTTTTCTTCTCAATGATTCCCACTATTATCACATAATCAATATTATAATCTTCAAACTATCCAGCTAAAAAAAAAATGATACTAGTAAAAAGAAATGGAGGAAGTACAAACACTTCAGGTTGATTTGTCTACTTGTACATGCTAAATTTATAACCACTTAAGACCATATGTGAGCTTATATCATATACTTTTTTCCTTTCAATATATATTTTTATCATACTAAAGGTGTTTGAATAAAGATCTAAGATTCCATTTTGCATATCATGGTTTATGTATTGAGTGTTTGGATTGGATAAAGAAGATAAGATAAATTGTCACAGTAGTAGCACCAAGAAAAATAAGGCCTAAAGACTTTAGAACCATGTTATCTACAAACTTCTACTGCATATACACGTTATGAGTTTCGTATACATTGCACAAACAAACCCGACCCGAAATAGTTTGGTTATAAAATAAAAAAATTAAAAACCAAAATCCATGTTTGGAYGAACTTGGAAACTCGTTTTATAAACAGTACAAGTCAAGTCATGACGGATCAGGTAAAAAAAGTACAATTTTTTAAGGATAAATTGGGCCATGCGTCCTTATATATATGAACAACATGGTCCCACATACATGCAAATAATATTAAACATTAAATTCAAATAAATATACAGTATAAGGAAGAAAAACTAGTTAGTTTGGTCACATTATGTATTTTTTAACTCTGAAAGACCACAATAGTCACTCTTTTTGCGAAATATCTAAGAAAAAATAAAGRTGTTTCTAAAAATCGTAATTAATCGAGAGACCTATTACCAAAAATTTTGGGCCCCTAACAAAAAATTTGACCAATGACCAAAACCTAATGTTGATCGATCAATACAGACTTGACCGACTGATTTGTYGGGAATACTTATATGCCATCAGGACAAATTAAGTAATCCCTCGTTTATTTAATTTTTTTTTWWAAAAAAATATCACAGGTATCCTAAATGACTAAGCAAACAAAATAGCCGAATAAGTTATATTGAGCAAATATCAACCAGTAGAACATGCACGGCGGATTAAAAAAGAAACAGGCCATATTGGTCAAAAGGCTGAGAATTCCCAGCAAGTCACTGTTTGGGAAAGGGGAAATTTTAGTACGAGTGCCACAATGATAAAATTAATTTGGGCATAAGGCTTTTTCTTTTGATGGCAACATTTTCTCATCTGGAATGTCGGATTAAGACTTAGTATTTAGAATGTCATTTTGGGGCACACAATAGGGCAAACGACATTGTGGTGCAGTTAGATAGAAAGGATCTGGTCATAAGTGAGTGCTTTGAATATTTCAGGTCAATCATCCAAGAGWATGACGATATTGACCATCATAGGATTATGTCGGGGTAGCTTAAATGGAGGGACACCATTAAAGGTGAAGGGGAAATTCTACATGATTGCTGTAAGACTAGTGTTGCGGTACAGAGCTTCTAAGAAGGATGACATTCAAAAGGTAGGGGTCACAAAGATGCACWCGTTGAAATGGATGAACACGAACACACTATAGAACACTCAATAGGATAGATAAAGTGTTGCAGACATTGCTAACAAGCTAATGGAAAATTGTTTGTGTTGGTTTGGACAWGTAAGATGGAGCACCAATGCACCATTATGAAGAATGGAAGAGTGGAACCAGAGAGATTTTAAAAGAGAGAGGGAGACCAAAAATGACTTGGTTTGAAGGAGTTAAAAAACATATGAAGCAAATGGATTTGTAGAAATGAGATCATCGATCATAGGGGGTGGAGGAGGAAAATCTTTGTGGATGACTACTCGGAATGATAACTTTTGGTTTATGTCACCAACTTCACTTATGAGACTAAGGCTTTGTTTGATTGGCATTCCCTTTTTTGGTGGGGGTAGCAAAATATTTGAAACAATATCATCTCCTTTGGTGTCTTCTTGTCTTTGATAATAAGATAGTGCGTCTATTCCAACATATTCGAATAGTAAGATAGTGGGTCTATTCCAAAATATTTGAACTTTTTGATAGTTATTGCACTTATTGATACTTATTTTGTGAGAGAGTCAATACTTATAGCCGTAAGTACTTATTGACACTTATCCATTTATACTTATCAGAACTTATTTTAAGTACTAATAAAAAGTAGAAGAGAAAAGCAGTGTGTGATTCGGTCACCCAAGACTTGCTCCTGTCAAGATGATTTAAAGCCTGATCTACATATAAACTAGAGACTACAAACAGTACCTGAATGGTCAAACCAAGATCAATTATGCCATTTTTCAATCGATCTCGGAACGATTCAAGCCCTTTCCTTGATATGAAACTGAATCGGTGAACATCCAAGTCTATCTCAAAGTAATTTTGACCCTGAAAATAAAAAATAAATATATATTAATACTCAAAGGTGCTATAAAAATCAATTTCATGATACTGTATTAATATAGAAAAAAAAGAACCTGCTACTCTTCGTACTACAAAATCACTCTCCATCTTGTCGATTATCAAGTTCAGAAAACAAATATCTCCATCTTGTTGATCATCAAGCATCTTTTAAACATAAATCCTTGAAACTATTTTAAAAACTACTTATGAAGTCAAAAGCAACGAATGGAAACTAAAACACGAGTAAGTAAATATGACAAACAAGGGTTATTGTAGACCTCATTAAACCTTGAAATCAGAAATTTTCCCTGTATTCGGAAATTCCCAACAGTCATTAAAATGTTTTAGTGATGCAAAAGATACCTACAGTTTTACAGTTTGCAGGATGCAGTGGTGTTTTACAATAATTGTTTTGTCATAAGTTCTGTCCATTCATCTATAATCATTAACAAGTCAAACTGAATGACACGTGAAAAAAATAATACTTCCTCTCAAACCATGTCTCGTGAATCTGAAAGCAGGTCATTATTTGGTACAACATACAGGTATTATGCAAACAAGTTATACATTACTTGTTAATGACCAAAAACTGGGAACAAGACATGAAGAATTCAAGCAAATTTAGTAATTTACCTTGTAAAAGTTGTGTTGTGGACGTGAGAGAACAGGTTTTTCATTGTACGACTGCACAAGCTTTCTTTCAGTTGAACTCAAGCCAAGATCTTCAGGATTGACCAAGCCAGCAATGATTTTCAGTCTTTCTCTATAAGGAACCAAATTTTCTTTAGTAAAACCTTTTACTTTCTCCATCTCATCGTCAATTAATCTCTGTCACAAAAAAAGTTTCAATGTCTCACACACTATACAACTTAGTAGTGTAATCCCCATGAATGCAATGATATAGATCCATGCACGTGAAGACAACACAAAAACAAATCATATGCCAATTAATTATTTGAGTCCTTAATTATATGCTCCATATTTCATAATAATCGTGTCAAGCATGGGAAAAATTATATGTGCATATTACAAGTTTGTATGAAGTATCCAAAAACCTAAGATCACAAGTAAAATTTCATGAAAGAGAGTGGTGGCATGATGCAACGCAACATTCTAAACAAACTCTTACAGTATATAAATCAATAAAATGACATTTTGCTTTCCAACTATGTCCCTACCCACTCCGTTTCCCATATCTAATAACAAACTATTAAACAGCATGAGGAATTCAACAATGATTTATTATAATAATTCATAAGAGAAGTTACCAAAAGTTCAATAAACAACCAGCTGTGGATGATCAGAGTACTCTGTGTGTGCTATACAATACATAAATTTGCATGCTAGTGTCTTTAATATCAAGCACATTTTCAATTAAAATAAGAAAAGATAACAACTTGATCAAGTATATGGAGGTAGAGGGTAAAGAAAGAAGATAACAACAACAAGAAAATAAAGACTTGGACCAACAAGTCAGAACTTAAAGGTAGGTAAGACTGTTTCAGTTTGCCAGTCTCAAGAGATACATTTGAATATCAAAGGATATTAATGCAATTTTAGGTAAGACTGTTTCAGTAGGCCAGTGGGCAGTGGGTTTCCTACTGCCAGTCCCAAGCCTGGATAAAGGAGGAGGGTTGCGGTAAGCCTGGATAAAGGATATTAATGCAATTTTAGAAAAGTATTGTTTGAACATTGTCACTCTTAACATGGAAAGGTCCTTCCTCCTTTTAACTTTGTGGCAAGGCAAAATCCCAAATGGTAGATGTGAAAAGACCGTTTTCTTTTGACAATAACAAAGAACTATCAGAGTGGACGTGTTTAAATTTCTAGGATCTAGATATGCAGAGAGCATTATGGAAGGACACTGCTCAATAGAATAATCAGAAAGGTTATATTAACCAAAGCTAATTGCACAATTAGTCCGGCGCACATTCACACATGATGCATAACAATTAACTAATTACCAATACGGGGTATAATATATTATTGGGAAACAAGGTCAACACTATTAGCATTTGCGCATTCAAAACATAAAAGATAGAATGATAGATACAGTTGTTTTACTGGAATAATGTATTGAAGGACGTAGCAACAACAGACAATAATAATGACTACAATTTGGCTCAGCACTGCTTTAGACCTACAAAATTATTTTGTAATTTAAACAGTAGAACTGTAAATTGGTCCAGATAATGAAGGTGGGTACACAATATTGAGACAAAATCCAAGTTATAGCTTTAATATGATGCTAAACATGAAGTGTAGAGTGACAGAAAAAATCCTTAGAACTTTCATTGTATCTAAAACACAGCAAAAATAACACATGTAAAAGCATTCAGGAGTTCTTTCAAAAGGTACCTTGAGGCTATCCTGGAAGTGARGAGAGATATCTTTCTCAAAGCTTTCAGAGAGCTTAAAATACAGAACAAGGCTCATTCCCTCCCCATCACTATCACCCCCAAACATGGCTGCCGGATATGTAGGTACCTGTCATGTGGTTCACAAGTGCATATAATTCATATGAGCACAGCCAAACAAACAAGAACCCTCTATATATAAGGAAAAAATAGGCGGTTTGACAGTCCAGAAATACCTGTATATTAACAATGAGAATTGGAGGAATTTTCCCATTCATATTGATGGAAGGTAGTTCAAGATGCTGAGCGATGTGATTAATCTTTCTCTGACAAATAAACAAGTCAGCCCCAAATGGCTTATATGGGTAGACATCTGGAGCTGGAGATTTCTTCTTGTCTCTACATGAGGATGATAAAAAGTTACAACCCCTAWACGGAACAGCATAATCTTATACACATGGCAAGAAAATATGAAGAAATAGCATACTTAAAAAAGCTCTGTCCRCGCAGATTGAATTTTGACGGTGTAACTTCTCCCCAACAACCTGCCATGAGTTTCTCTCCAGAAGAAAATGGAATTTGAAGCCCTGCTTTGGGACGATAAAGGAACTGTTTAAATGAACCTGCATAGACAACGGCAAGAACCATAAAAAAGGTAATATGTCAATTTACCATGATAAGATCTGTCCAACTTCTGAAACTGAGAAAAYGCAKGAAGRCCATTTCRTTTTTTTGATTTTTTTCAAAGAAATATGGCATGAAATGGAGATTGACCGATTGTATACAGCAGACAAAACTCAGCAAGCTGTACATATGTTATCTGATTCACCAATTCCACTACAAAACTCAATCCAGAACAAGCAAACTGGTACATGGTATAATGATATGATGTAAAACTACTTTAACAAGATTAGGTCATGAATTGTATTCCCATACCTATTCCAGAACAAGAAGTGTATTCTGGAGACCATTTGAGCTAAAACTGATGACAAAAAACTACCTCAACAAAAGGATAAACAATAAGAAATATACCAAATACACATACACAACATAAAAATGGACACTTGACTGGAAAAAATTAATTTAATAAATCCTCTTCAAAAAGCTATCCACAGAAGATATCTGGGAATTAAATATTTCGACAAAGTAAAAGGTAAGAACAGGAGTTTTGCAAAAATCAATGCCATATATGTAATTCTTATGAGAACAGTAGAGCTCCACTTAGCAGAAGCAAATGTTTTCTTTGACATTATAAATACTTACTGCTCTCTTCCCCTTCACAAGATCTCCGTTTGAAGGAGAGTCTAATTACTGCTGAAGTTCTCTTTAACGATTGCCTTCCTGAACGAGGTAGAAAGTTTATGTCATTGAAACTCAGAGAAGGAAGCATTTGTGGAAGACCAGCCAATATCCCAGTGTTGTCCTGATTATAATCTAGGGAATCACGCTTTTCCTTTAAATAAGTGAAGCTCCCAAGAGTGCRATCTAGTAGCTTCTTCCTCATAGCAGAAAAGTGATCAACTTTTCCTATGCCCAATAAAAAGTTAACACTTTTAGCATCTTTTGATCGAAACATAGTTAGCTGAGCTATTTTTTAGGCTGATCTACTTTGTATGTCATACCTCCATTTAGATTACTTCCAGGGTATTCTTCGCACTTAGTCCCGCTATCCACAAAGCATGACACTGGTTCATTAAGATTTCCACTTGTGTTGGCTGAAAGGGGAAGATTGTCTGGCAAAGCACCAGAATGAAATGAAACAATGACATAAATAGAATGTAAGACTTCTATACTCAAAGTGAAAATTATTTTATTTGGTAAACAGTGTAAAACAATGTAAGAAAGAAATTAATGATCTGTGCTGTTTCAAATTTATTGTTTAATGTACCCAATCAATTTAAGATGAAGAGACATTGAATAGACTCTCAAAAAATCAGACTAGTGCCATGGAATTGGACTACACCCATAGTTAACCACAAAAACCATTGGGGAAAATAATAACTAAACAAAACAATAAAGAAATTAAATAAATACTGCACTTTAAACATAAAAAGGCAAAGATTGAAACTTACGTTGCTACAGATATATTTTAGACATTTATTTATTTAATAAAGCTTGGACAATATCCTCTTCAATATGCAACTGAAAGCTTCATTAAAACATAACATGGAATTATTGTTATTATTACAATAGTTTAGTTTACATTAGCCAGAAAGGGTTTCTTTATGCCAGGAAATTGGTTTTCAAAAATTAAAGTAAACCCAAAAACAGATTTCATTTTATCAATTAGATATCTAGGTAATAAACCCATAAATAGCATAAACAAAAATAACACAAACAACTGTGCCACAAGGATAAACAGTTTAAGTTACTTAGAATAATTTTACCAATTCACTCTGGTTGTAATTCCTAAAGAGAATCAATGTAATTTGGTTGTTATAGAAATATTAAATCCTCCTTATTTTCATATCAGGTAAATGTGCTAGAACAAATGGAGAAGCAGTCCACTAAAAAACAGATAGTGGACAGATGACAAAGATAAGGGTAAGAAAGAGAATGAAGATACACCAAGCTAAGGATCCTCCGAACAGCGGATTCAATTATCATTAACTCTATACAAATCTGTGGAACAATAAATAGGTGTTGACAATAGAAGATTTTATAGATTAGAGATTGAAGTTTGACTTCTTGCAAGCCTGCCCAGGTTATTCTGCTTCAGTTCTTATCTGTTCTTGGCCACTCAGTTCCAAGATAACATTCTAAATCAAAAGGGCTTGCCATAAGCTCACAAGTGCTTGCAAGACAGCTACATCCTTTCATATGAACCACACAGAAAATTTTAGCCCCACTCTACTGCAAGCTAGTGCTTCCTCCACTCTAATCTCTATTCTGTGCCACCATCACAGCCAAAGGAATACAATAGCTCTCTTAATTCTTAAAAGTACTGGAGAATTGTGTAATGAGGAACCTACTCTCTGAAGTCTGAACCCTAAAACAAGTAAGCCCTCTTCCGCCCATTGATCTCCAAAAAACATTCCACGCATGAAARTCAAAGGCTTCATCCTTTAAACAAACAAAAGGGAACAACAATGAAAAGACATTACCTCCATGGACACTAATGAATTCATCATCTGAGTCAGACTCCAGTATACTGGCTGAATCAAACCATGTTTCCTCCACGCAAATATCTGCACATCAACTCATAGTGAGAACTCAGAAGTCAGATTTATGCTATACACCTTTCTCAACTGTGGGGCATATAAGAAAACATCAACAGATATGAAACAATGATCCTAAACACTTTCAGATAGCTAAGTTTGTTTTGGGAAATTTAATGCATTGGAGGGATTTCATAGCGTACTCAGAGTAAATGCAGATACTATTATTCCAGCGGTGCCATWCTTATAACTAGGACTAAAGTTGGTTAAATTTGATAGTTTCAAGGTGAAGCTTTATAACAAGTCTTCATAGTAATTGCCAAGAGTTGCAAGAATGTTAGTAGTCCCAATTGAGACACTTCTTTAAATAAGTGCATCATTTGCTAGAAACTATCACACATTCATACATCTTATTACTTTATAGAGTTTATACAAACCAATAWGACAGATGAATATATGCATCAATTGCACAGATTATGAGTGTTTTATGACCTATTTTTCCCTTTGATAAGCTAGATTTCAGTCTTGATAGAAGATTCTCCTAGCCCTTGTAACCCGTTTACTTTTCCTAATAAATAAAATGACCTATTTTTCCCACTTGCGACTGCATWTGCAGCAATCTATCTACCATTGGTGCTAACAAAATATTTTAGAGTTTGGCACTGCTTTGTTTCCCATCGTTTTATGTGAACTRTTCAAGTAGCATCTCTTTTCCAACGAGTTCAGCCCAAGTGACAATAGTCTAATGACAAAACAGAACAATGTGAGAAAGGATTTGCAGATAGATATTTGAAAGCTAGGGTATTTCAAGTAGGGTATTTGAAAGCTGCTTTGAAAGTATTCGAGAAGTATTTAATAAAATTGTACAGACTACAGAGGCTACTGTACAGGYGCCACAGTTCAACTCTTATAAAATTGGTCAAGGGACAAAAAAACTCATACAAGTATCATTTTGTGAGAAACAACCTTATAAAATTATTTTTGTGAGAAACAACCTTTGACTACACTTTTTGTGAGATGAAACCTCATCTGATTTTTCTGGTGTTGACCAACCCTTTTCCTCCATTGACGGTCTTATTCCGGCGTCGAGTGTGTGGAAAAAACWAATTGAAGGTTGCAAAGTCTTCAATTAAGCTAAAATGCTTCTAATTGCTAGGCTAGATTTGACTTGCAACGCTAATATTTTGTTGCTAATCATTCTTTTCTCAATGTCTTAAGTCTCAACATCGCTAAATAGCAGATTTCATCTTGAGAGGTGGCAAGATAGGTACAACATTAACCTTTGGCATTAACCAATGCTATATAAGATTCAGCAATCAGAATTAATGTTATTAAACAGAAACAATAATTCACTATAATTGATAGCCACCCAAAAGCATTTAGCTAGCATAGTCAACTTTGTGATTTACTATCATTAATTCAAAACACTGCAATTTCTTCATTTTATTTGGGAACCTGTGAAAGTTTAGTTCTGGGCTTCTGGTATCTTTAAATTCTTATCGACAATAACAGTGCGTCCACWTTACCATACAAAAAATTAAGTTGCATGTCCAGTATATATGGATCAAATCAGATGAATTCATATAAATTCTSATTACRTCTAAAAACGTTCAATACAATACTCAAATTAGTTCTCATTAAATCGGTTCACATAAGTTTAGACAAGTTCAAGTTTACTAAGGTGACACAAAAAACACCATAAATGAAGCAATTTCAATACGAAAAAATATTTTGAACATCAAATTACCATTCTTACCATCAGTATCAATGGGACCATGATGCCATTGCATCTGCCTGACAAGAAAAGATGAATTCAACAATTCAGATCTTCTGCTAGTAATTGTATCGTCTCTACCAATGTCTGTATGGAGAAATCGACTGATAGCTACATCAGTCAGATAATTTTCTGCATCACTCATTCGCTTAGCTGTTCCATCAGGAACAACATCAGACTTCCTTCTACGACGTCTGGCAGCAAGATACTGCAGTCTCTTCTTAGGCCTGATTGGTTTTGCATGTGTCGAATAACAACCCCCCATTGTGACAGCTTACCAAAGAAAATTCAATATCACCCTGTCCTATAAGAATTTATCTAGCCAAAACAACCTGCAAGACACCAGTTGGCAATTCAAAGTTTAGCACAACTCACGCTTTCATGAATAGTATGAATAATCAATAATGAACATTGTTTAACAAAAGCCTCGACCCATAGTGCTGCTTTGAATACATTAATGGCTTTCAGTGAGCAGATAGTAAATGATGACTACAAGAAAATTGAATGATGATATATGCCGTAAAAACCCGATTATACTACCCCTCTGTCATGCTAAGCTTTGGAAGAGTGGAAAAAACCACAACATTGACATGAATATCATTCTTAAAACCCCTGTACTTGAGGCAAACAGAGGCAAATATAGGCAAAGCTATATGCACCCAAAGTTAATAATTGGCTATCTATAATCCATAGTCTCAATTAACCACAATAACTAATCTTAATATTCAATCTGTCCAAGGACTCAGTTCTGATAATGTTGATAAAGCATCCAATCTTTGTCTTTATAATCCATTAAAGGAGAAAGTAGTTAATATCTATGGTACCTGGACTCTTCATTTTACCTCAAATACCATTGTCGGTTCCTTGACACTCTTGGCRCTCTGACATGGGTATGGACACTTTTGACTCTTCGTTATGGGTTAAAATCATGRAAAATTTTCACAGTTTAGCTGAGTGTGACACTTAGATATGTAACCCTGTTGGACACTAGTACCCAAGTCAAAGTAGCGTAAGTTAATACTATAATTCACAAAACAAGTTGTATAACTATTCTAGAGATGGAAACCAAAAGATAAGAGCTACAGATGACAAAGAATGGAACAAATCAGTTCAAATATGCATGCTCAGCGTATATTATGATTTCTACATAACTGAACCTTTTCGCGACCCAAAAGCTTTTGTTTTTCTATTACTTCTAAAGATGTTGTGTCCATTAGTTTACAATATGTAACAATTTGGCAGCTTGCTTTCTATGTTTCATCAAACTTTTCGTAATGTATACACATACAGCTTAGAACCTTTGTATCAGCAGAGAACAAACAGACAAACATTATTGCACTCTTGTGAAGTAATAAAGCTCTAAGATTCAGTTAGTAATATTAAAAACAACAAATATTAAGTACTTTTTCTTACAGCAAACCAATTAAAATATTTTTTAAAACCCCAAAAAAATTAAAGAATATCCTCCCTATAAAGATCAACTTTACAACAAGCTTTAGAATTGAGTATAATACATCAACAAACCAATTCATATACCAAAAACAAGTATAGCATTGAAAATAGCACAATGTTCAATGTATTCAATCCCAACAAATCAATACTATAAATTAAACTTACAAAATCAATAATACCCAAAAATGAAAATTGAAAACTTGGTTGCAAACACAAACAAAACCACCAAAACAAGATCAAATGACACCTGATAATAATAATATTGGAATGCATTTAGCCATAAAACAATGAATTCACTCCCTAACTCATCAGACTAAGCACTTAAACAAAGAATCAAAAAAATCCGTAAACTATTCACAAACCATCAATAATAATGCGAATAACAAACAAAATTGCAATTAAATTACCTTAAGATCTTTGGAATTTAGAATGATGATCCCAATGTAGCAATCACCGTCCCTTCTCTCTGTAAATTCAGAGAGGGAAGAAGATGGAAATGTTGCTCAGAGAAGTCAATCAATGTAATTATTAATATTAATAATTATTAAATTGGAAATTAAATTATTTACAGATGGGTTTTTCCTCTATTATTAGAAAAGAGGAAGCATGATTAATTAATATGATAATGCAAATCCCAAAAACATTTAAACAACAATTGCGCCGTCGCATTATCCAGTTTGTAGCTTCATTTTTCATTTTTCATTATATTTTGTTATTTTTTTCATTATAAAAGCCTTCCCATGTTTAGCGGGCACAAGACAACTTCACATTTACCATGCACAGACGAAGTTTTTCACGTTAGAGAATTGTGAGATACTCCCTCGGTTCCACGTTACCCTATTTCATGAAATCCGTTCTTCATTTTATTCTATTTTAGAACTTTATATCAATTTTTTAATTGTGGTGGTCCATCATGTGAATTCAGTATTTTCACTTGCACCACCTCTGTAACAATATTACACTTTCATTTGTTTCTCTCTCATCTAATCATCTACTTTTTAACCTCACTTTCCTTTATTCCTCCGTAACAGATAGAGCTTCAGTTTCCGAAAACGACAGTTTCACATTAGATGCATCATTTGGTTTATTTCCTTTTTTGAATGGAGACCACATTAAAATACACATTCTCCTTTTATGTGGGGAACAAATTAAATTACTATTTTTTCTACTTTATTAAATATTCATCAATACACATACTTTAATAGTTTTATCCTTTTTTGTCCCCACTTACCACCTCACCACTATTAAATTTTGCCTCAAAAATCGTGCTATCACCAAGTGATGCTCTACCTGTTACGAAGGATGTATAATAGTTTCACTATTTTAAATCTAAATAGTGTATGGCTAGTTCTTGTGGACGAAGGAGTAGTCTCTTTTGAGCTAGTTGTGCAATTTGGTATTGTGGGAATTTTTAACCGACTGATTATTGCATAATCGAAACCGAATATGTAGGGCTTCGCCCGCCTTAGCAAAGGCGCGACATCAGCCCTCAGTGTCATGGAGATTGAGCCATGGAATCCGCATGTGAATGCGTTGGGGTGTGTCGTCGAATTGAGGGGATCGCCACCGTGCCTATATAGTTATTCAGGACGCCCGAAACTTGGTGCCAATATAATGCCCCACGTCCAATCAAGTAACCAGTCGTGGGTTTCGGGGACATGTACGAATCAGATCTGTAATCCCAATTCGCCCATGTAGCGGCTCTACTCGGTCTCATTGTAGTTCATAGATATACAATTGAATTCAAAAGAGCCTATTGATTTGACTTTGAAGTGCATTGATTACTAGGGGGTTCTATTATAACAAACCAAGACTTCTACAATGACAAGGCGGTCACTTGATTGTTAGTCAATGTTAATAAGGTGCTTAGAAAACCGTCGTCCATGATTAATCTGACTTTAATGTGACAAACGATAAATTCCGGTCTTGTTTAGCATATATACAGTGTGATAGAAGATATATATACACGAACATGAAAAACAAAGGTTAGTAAGGCATAATATATGTATGTGCGCCCTTCTCACCTTGTCACTGCAAACAATCAAATCGTCTAGAATAGAAACTCAAGGAGATCGTCTTCGATTGAATTGCTAATTGAGACAACAAACGCGTTAGTATTGACATATATTATGTATAATAATAAATGAAAACCAAGAAAAATCATGGAAACAATGAAAGTATTATAAAACTACATATTTACATGAACGATTAAGAGATGAGTTTCTACATTGCTTTAATTGAATTAAAAACTCAAATAATGGATTATCAAATTAAAAGTGACAAAAGAAATAAAAAAAGAGTGAAAGAGAGGTTTTTATGAGTAATCTCAGATTTATACCCTTATTTCGCTTGTTGATTTCGAATAGAATCGATGCTTTGAATCGAATACGAATGTGTTTTAGGTGTTTTGAGAGGTATAGATGTCTCGTGACTGTGTGAAGTGTATTGAAAGTCGTGTCAGTGAAGTTTGAATCGTGAATTGTGCTGTTAGTGAAGCTGTCCGGACTGAGCAAAGGCGAGCAAGTATTTATAGGCACGAGGCACGACTGGCAGAGGGAACCCTGCGTATATACGCTCAGGATGAGACGCTAATACGCAGGTGGGGAGCGTATGATACGCTCAACCCAGCGTATATACGCTCCTCACTTTCCATGGATTTTGGCAATTTCGTAGAAATGAGCTGAGCGTATATACGCAGCTGAGCGTATGCTCCTGTTAGGCGTATATACGCTCACATTTGCGTATATAACGGATCCATGATTTTGTAATTTTTTCAAAAACCTCGAAATATTTTGATTTCCTCCGATTTTATTCGTGATTTTCCCTTGATTTCGGCACCTAGACACCCTTGCTCTCCAAGCAAGGATTTTCTAGAATGTCTAGAGGTTCCACGTATTTCGGATATTTTTCTTAATTTCATGTATTTTCTGCGTATTCTGCGTATTTAAACATTGCAAATTCATAGAAAATCATAGAAAATCACAGAAAAAATTTAAAAATACTGGCGCATTCAGAAAATGTGACGGACATGATGAACGTCAAAAAGCATGAGAATCGTCTTTGAAAACCTTTGAAAACCTTTAAACCCTTTAAAAAAAAACCAAAGAAAAATATGCGCTTGTCCTGATATCACTTGCTCAATAATTCCGAGTCGACCCTCACGTATTCTAACTCGCGAGTTCAAAGCATCGTTTCCGAGTCAACAAACACGCGAGACGCGGTATATTTCATCACGGATTACTCATTTGGGGAGAACACATTTTCAGGTGTCTACAGAAGCCCCCACTTTGACTGATCAGACTGGAGAGACGATAGTTTCGTAAGACGAAAGTCAAAGTATTTTCGATTCGGGACGGGAGACAACTCAAGACTTCTGCGACCCTGATTACCTTTTTCGCCGGTACTACCAAGCTGCAACAAAGGTTAGTTTTACCTGTAGCCGTGTCCCATGCGCGTTTGATGTGCTTGTATGTGTACTGAGTCCTTGAGCGGTCATTTTCCCGTTCAGCTGCACTGGAGAAATGCAGGTGCGTCCCATGCTTTCCGAGAAATGAGCATTGCTTGAAAACGATAGCCCTAATTCAACGGATTAAGGACTACCTTGGTTGACGACATAGTTCTGTTTTTATGTCTAGAGAAATTTGCAATGCATATTGACTTGTCACTTGTACTGACCTTGAGATTAGAAAGCCGAGGTCGCAAAGAGTCTATTGAAATATTGGTCTAGACTGGTGTCATATCTAGAGTCTGTCTCACTGGCAATGTTTGAAAGAGATCATTGAAAGGGTCTTGTCTAGGTCTGTTTCTAGACATGGTTCTTGAGAGATCATTGAAGGCAGTCTTGTCTAGGTCTGGTTTAGACATGATTTGAGAGAGTCATTGAAAGTGGCTTTCTTGTCTGGTTCAGACATGATTTGAGAGAGTCATTGAAGGAGTTTGTCTAGGTCTGTGTTTTAGACATGATTGGAGAGTCTTTGAAAGTGGCTTGTCTAGGTCTGTGTTCAAGACATGATTGAGGAGTCATTGAAGGAATCTTGTCTCTAGTCTGGTTTAACATGATTTGAGAGAGTCTTTGAACATTGCTTGTCTAGGTCTGATTCTAGACATGATTTGGAAGTGACTTTGAATTTGAAAGAGGCCAGTCTAGTGTCTGGTTCTAGACATGATTTGAAGTGTCTTGTCTAGGTCTGATTCTAGCATGATTGGTGACTTTGAATTTGAAAGAGCCAGTTCTGTCTAGGGTTCTCTAGACATGATTGAATATCATAGGTCTGATTCAGACATGATTTGAAAGTGTCTTGTCTAGTCTGATTTCACTGATTTGAAAGTACTTGTCTAGGTCTGATTAGACATGATTTGAAAGAGTCTTGAAGAGTCTTGTCTAGGTCTGTATCTGACATGAAGGACGATACTAGGTCTATCCTAGTACCAAGTCCAATTGAAGGTTTTGGAGAAAGGTGACATTTGGACGTGACTTGACTTAACAATTGGCGAGACAGTGACTTTGATTGGAAAGAGACAGGTCCAAAAGTGATTTTTCAGGATTTCCTCTTGATAGCAAAAGCTCGAACACTAATGGCCTTAGAGACAGAAGCCCACACTGGAAATTAAGAGCCATGATGACAACGAGCCCCCAGCGAGACTTTGAGACAACGTGGTTTCGCTTAGATCAACATAGAGAAGTAGATGGATGTATGAGAGTTCCCCAAACAGATGTACTAACCCAAAGGTTAGGTGCTTTACTTTTTGGGATTGAGTCAATGAGTCCTTGAAGTGACCAAAGATAGGCTATGGTTCGAGAAATAAAAGGGTCAAATTTGTGGCTAAGGGTCAAAGATGTGGCTAGTACGAGGTTGGCCAATATGTTGGTTCAAACATGAGTCTATGTCAGGTTCTCAAACTGGCAAACCATAATCGAATTCTTGCAAGTCAAAGCACTCAAGAGGCCTCAAAATGATTAATGTTAATGCTGATGCACGCCTCGAACCTCGAGAAGAGGCTTCCTACGTATCCTTACGGATCAGACCAACGTAGTTCTGTGATGATTTTGACAATGCCTCGGTGAGAGGGCTTTGTGGTTGAATGTGAGGCTGTGGTTTGAGGTTGAAAAAGGCTTGATGAAGTACCCACCGGTGCCAGTGTTTTTAGCTTTTGCTTTGAATTGGGCTTTGAACTTTGGATTTGGATTTTGAAATTATTTGCATTTGTGAAAAATTTTGTATGAACTTTGATTTTTGCTTTTCTTTTTGCCCATTTATTCTTTTTTTTTCTTTTCTTTTCTTTTGCACGTGTCTTTTCCTACGCACCGTTTGGTCCAAAGGGTTAGGTAGATGTGGTGATGAAAGAAAGATAGGAGTAATTGATAGTGTTTGTGGCCACTCAAAGGTTGCAAGGTTTTTGTTTGATGTGACAAAGGGATGAAGGGAGAGTCATTTTGTGGAGCTGTGAAGAAGCCTCTCTGGGGCATTTTAAATTAAGTAATTGAATCCTTAGATTAACCAATTGGGCCAATGAGTTGAGACTTGCATAAATTAGAAAATAATATTGCCAAAACAAATGAATCATTTTATGCTGAAAGTACGCGGCTTATTGTATAGAAGATACTATAACTCAAAGGACAGGAATTGAAACGGGACACATGGCTAGGGACTAGGACTCTATGACTCGATCCAGGAAGCCGCGCGATCGATGACCCGCCTTGGGGTGACTCATGAGGCTTTGATGGTAGTGATGTTTGATGTTTTCAGTTGGGCCAAGGAGTATAGATTAGCTTTTTTGTGGATGATGGAGGTAAGAGACATGGCCTTTTGTGGAGGTAGGAGTATTTGACTTCTGCCTCCTTGGGCCCCAGAGACAAGTTGCGAGTCTTTGCTATCTGCTGAAACCAAGAAATTAACTTTAGAACCCAGAAACAAAATTGAAAAACTCTTAAGAACAAACCTAACTCAGTTTTTGACGGTTCTGGTCTTAAGGAACTCGGACTCGAAAGTGGACTTGAATGGGCTAGACCTAAATCTGATTTAAGCGGCTAGACTCGAGAAAGATCAAACCTAAGATGGCCTATTCAGAATTAAGGACCTCTTAGACCTACGAGCCAACTTGAAATGAATGGCCTAGGGTTGAGTCTATGATCGAACTAGTTCATTTTAGTTCTTAGATTGAAGTTGGAGTGATCCTAATTCAACGTTAAGGCTTTGGGTTGAAATTGAATTGAACCTAATTCAGATTTAAGTTCTTGATTGGAATTGATTGAACCTAATTCAGATTTAAGGCCCAAAAGGTCGAATCTAAGTCAATTTAGAGCTCTTGGAATTGAATCGAACCTAGTCAGATCCTAGGTCGAATGGAGTTGAATTGAATTGGATTGGAATGGCGCTCACTGATCAACAAACTTCATGTCTTGAACCAAAACCTAGATTAGGACTGGGCTTATTAAGAAATTGGCACTACAAAGAGTCACAAGTTAACAAGCACATTGATTGAACACAAACCAATTATTCACTTAAGTAGGATCTAAGTGAACTATAATCGGCTTGGTTAAGTCTGATAGTGTACCATGCCTAAGAGTAGAGCTGGGTCCAATTTCACCACCAACAATTGGTGATGTATGGCGAGAACTTATATCACACGTACTCTTTAACACTGCCATACGCGGCATGGCGGGATAGGACTACCTTAGCCATGTGATCATTAACACATGCAACCAAGATAAAACCCCCTGAAGGTGATCTCGAGCATAGACATGCCCATATTGGACCAAGGTGACTAGACATGACCCTATATCGAAGGGTCACAAGCCAAATTCAATTGATTAATGATTGGAACTAACGAGCTTTCAAGTCTGTCACCTCACCAAATGTGTGATTATCCCCAGTGAAGTCGCCAAAAACTGTAGGCTTCGCCCGCCTTATCCAGCGGGGGGCGCCGACCTCAGCTTCAGTGTCATGGAGTTAGCCATGGAATCCGCTGTGAATGCATGTTGTGTTCGTCGATTGAGGGTCGCCACCGTCGCTATATAGGTTATTCACGACGCCCGAAACATTGGTGCCAATTAATGCCCCACGTCCAATCAAGTAACCAGTCGTGTTCGGGGACATGTAGCAATCATCTGTACCAATTCGCCCGCATGTACGCGGCCCTCTACCGGTCTCATTGTAGTTCCATAGATCATAACAATTGAATTCAAAAGAGCTCATTGATTTGACTTTGAAAGTGCATTGATTACTAGGTGGTTGCTATTATAAAAACAAACCAAGACTTCTACAATGGACAAGGCGGATCACTTGATTGTTAGTCATGTTATAAGGTGCTTAGAAAACGGTCGTCGATTGATTATCTGACTTTAATGGACCAAACGATTAATTCCGGTCTTGTTTAAGCAAATATACAAGTGTGATAGAAGATATATACAAACGAGACATGAAAAACAAGGTAGTAAGGCCATAATTATGTATGTGCGCCCTTCTCACATTGTCACTGCAAACAATCAAATCGTTAGAAATAGAAAAACTCAAGGGAATCGTCTTCGATTGAATTGCTAATGAGACAAGCAAACGCGTTGTATGACAATAGAATATGTATAATAATAAATGAAAACCAGAAAATCTGGAAACATGAAGTATTATAAATCCCATACATATATGACATACGATTAAGAGATGATTTCTACATTGCTTTAATGAATTAAAACTCAAAATAATGGTTAATCAAATTAAATGACAAAGAAATAAAAAGAGTGAAAGAGAGGTTTTTATGAGTAATCTCAGATTTATACCCTTATTTCGCTTGTTGATTCGATAGAATCGATGCTTTGATCGAATACGAATGTGTTTTGAGTGTTTTGAGAGTGTATAGATGTGTCTCGTGACTGTGTGAGTGTTGAAATCGTGTCAAGTGAAGGTTTGAATCGTGATAGCGGTTGTGAAGCTTCCCGATGGCTGACAGGCGAGCAAGTATTATTAGCACGAGGCAAACGAGCAGAGGGAACCCTGCTATATACGCTCAGGATGAGCGTATTAACGGTGCGGGAGCGTATATACGCTCAACCCAGCGTATATACGCTCCTCACTTCCATGGGTTTCGAATTCGTAAGAATGAGCTGAGCGTATATACGCAGCTGATGAGCGTATATACGCTCCTGTTGGCGTATATACGCTCATCATTTTGCATATATACGTCCAATGATTTGTATATTTTTTCCAAAAACTCGAAATATTTTGATTTCTCTCGATTTATTCGTGATTCCTGATTCGACGCACCTGACACCCTTGCTCCAAGCAAGGTTTCTAAATGTTCTAGAAGGTTCCACACATTTCCGGCATATATTTTCTAATTATTCATGTATTTTCTGCGTATTCTGCGTTATTAAACATTGCAAAATTCATAAATCATAGAAAAATCAAAAAAATATTTAAAATACTGGCGGATTCAGAAATTAAGACATGTACGACTATGAACGTCAAAAGCATGAGACGATCTCTTTGAAAACTTTGAAAACCTTTGAAACCTTTAAAAAACCGAAAGAAAATATGTTTGCCTGTAAGTGACCTTTGCTCAATTTCCGAGTACGACCTCACTATTTCTAACTTTCGCGAGTTCAAAGCATCGTTTCCGAGTCGACACAATGCGAGACGCGGTATATTTCATCACGGATTACTCATTTGGGAGACACATATTCAGGGTCTACAGAATAATATGAACCTAGGCTTGATTCTATAAGCAAACTCCTGAGCTTGGCTCGTAAGCTCTATTGAGAATTTTAAAAGGTTGTAATGACATTATAAAGTTCGAGCATATGTTATTTTAGTAGTAGGTTAGATTATCCCGCAATGTGGTTTGCGGCGTGATGTTCGAGACTGCAAGTAGTTGCAGCTTACTGACTAAGTGATACTACTAGAATTATGCAAATTTTTTCATGTCATTTGTTGACTAGTTACTCCTTTTTGAAACTCTTGTTTTTCCACCTTCTTAGGGGGTTATATCACTTTATTTCTGATTATTACACCTCATGAAGTGGAGGGTTATGGAAATTTTAAGAGTCTCTTGTCCTTTCATCTCTATTCCTCCATCCTTCTTATATGCATCATTTTTCATATGTTTCAGAGATATACGTACATGAAAATCTTAATTACTTCTCTTTCTTGTTTGGCATAAGTTTATGGGCTCTAACTTAACCAAGGATGGCCTTGTGTGTGAGAGTAAACTTGTTTTAACAAATTGACGATACAATGTGCACCCAGATTGCGCCGAGATTATCGTTTTCAGTCAGTGGCTTGATTACCACGACCACCATTGCATTCTCAGCCCCGATCCTGGGGTGGGCGAGATGCCCACACTAGGGCCCAATTCAAATTTTCAAATCATCTGGTGCTGTAAATGGCCTTAAAACATTAACTGATATTTTACCAACAATAAAAGCGTCTTTGGCTCATGGAAGTGTAATGTGGAGCTTAGTCACCACAAGTATGGTCATGGGTTCGAGTTTGTGCAGCTATTTTTTCATTTTACTTTGTATTTGATTATTTTGTGCTGCAATTATTTCATTTAAATTAATCCATTTTCCATAATCATATTCTAATTTTCTTACTCGTATTTTTTTTCACATTAATCCTATCACACAAAATTTATACTACTAATAATTTTATTTCTTGTTTACATTTTTTATTTATACCAGTATTCTTTTCCCGGCATTGCCCGAGTCAACTAATGAAAAACCGTGGAAAGAGAATAAATCACTATATTTATTAATGTTCATAAATCAGGGACTTATCATACTTTTTTTTAAATACTATTATTTTTAAAATACTAATTAATGATTTATGATTTGTTATGATTACGATATTAGAACACATTTCATTTCAAAGGTCGTACAAGTTGCTTTCTAATGTGTAATATTATGACAATACGACCTTTAATTTACTTATCAAATGAAAAGAATTATAATTTTATTTGACATTGAAATCACGAACCAAGTTGGTTGAGATGGTAAATGGATCGCATTATTATGTTCTCTTAGCTTGGAGGTGATAGGTTCAAATTTAGCTAACAAATTGTTTGTTTGTTGACTGATAACCTTACGTGGCGTATGTACTCATCAGAAAATGACACATGACACAATTACGTTGAAGAGTTTCAGTGGCATGTTTCTTTGGTAACGCCTATTAATATATGTTATAGTTTTTCAAGTAATGATTTATTTTTAGTTTTATCTTGGTCCAAAATGTTTTTAGTCTCTACTCTTTATTATACGAGTATTATAATAAAGAATCGTGAGTTTTTGCATTGATAGTTGTAAATTAAAAAATATAATCCTTTATATACTAAATATCCTCGGTTACTATTTAATGTTTTCCACTTCATGTTTTATATCACTTATAAATAGAGTAATATTTACTCTCGTTTATTCATATCTTTAGTTAGATATTTGTAAAACTTGTACAATGAAATATAAATAAGATACTCGTTAACAGATTATATTTATTTCTATAATTAATTGTATTTATGGATTCACCGGAGAAGTACTACTTGAGTGGTTTTTTAAAAAAAAAATATATACTTTGAACCATGAATTTTTCGACAAGTACGAGTTCTTTATATCTATTTTTTCCAACTTACTTTTGAAACACTATATATAATTTTTTTTTAAGAAACACTAAATAATGTCTTGATTTTCACATATGTATTTTTTTCGTCGCAAAATAATTTTTTTTTAAAAAACTTTTAGCTAGTTTAAAGGCCATAATCGTTAGCTCTGCCCGAGCCCTAAAATCTCAGGAACGGCCCTATTCATTCTCTTCATTCTTAGTCTAATTAACCTTGAAAACCTACATTTTCAACAATTTGAAAACGATAACTTATTTCAATAGCTACTTTTCTTTTATTTCAAAGGAAAAGTGAGACTGTGAGAGAAATAATTCATAGAGTTGAGTGAGATAAATATATGCCCACGGTGGATTTCAATTCCAATGGTATTGGGAGCTCTTAATGCATCTGTCGGAAAGGAAGCTTGGCATAGCATCGAATTGAAATACGTAAAAGATCTTGGATTATACATCAAGGAGGTTCATTCTAAACTGAATTTAATTATTGTGTTTAGTATTTATTTGATTAGTGTACTAAGATATCATTTTGAGTATTCATTTCGACAGACATGACTATTATGTTTTTGCTAAGGAATCTTGACTTTAAAAAAATGACATATAATGTTATGTTGAAATGTTTACTAAAGGATTTTTTGTTGAAACCCCTAGAACTTATGCACGTTTTGTCAAAACCCCCTTATTTGGTTTTTTTTTTGACAAAAACCCCCTAACATTTGCCACGTTAGTGTTGACCCCCAATCACTATTACCGTTGTTTTTCTGTTAACTTCACTCAAATGGCCCCACTCTCCTTATTTCCCTATAAATTATGAGAAATGTCAAAACTACTCTCTTTCAACTTAACCCCAACCCAATCTTTCCTTATCATTCACTTCCTCTTCCTCTTTCAAGCATCATCCTCCAACTCCCAAACATGACCACTCGCCCAAATTAAAGAACTCCACAACACCACTGTGGTTGCTTTCCCATTCAACAAAAAACGAAATTTGATAATCAACTCAACCTAAACGACAACAAAGAAAAAACAAGTAAAATGTAATCTAAAAGCAAAATGGCGATCTGATTTGGTGGCGACTTGAATTAGACAAATTATTATACTGATTAGACCTTATTCCTTGCAAATTAGGGTTTTCTTGCAACTCAGACGAATGCTCGTGAAAAAAGATCGAATGGGTTCGGAGTATGGGGTTTCAAACTTCGAATGGTTAATTGAGTTCCGAATTATGTTGTGAATGATTGGGTGTCTTATATTTGCTGTGAATTAGGACGGAATAAGTTGAATTAGTAATGGATGATTGTTGACATGAGTGATGAGTCGGAGTCCCTCAAGTCCAAAAGACATCAACTTCTGCTATCACCATGTGAAAGCTTCCAAGTGTATAAATATAGATTGTTTCTTGGCAAATAAGCTTAATTGTCCTTTTCGATACATGCCCACAGTGAGCTAGAAGATCTTAAGGACTGGTTAGTGCCGAGTCTGGAAGGGACCTAGTAATAGGTAGTGAGATGAGAATAGGATGAATGATGCATGCTGAACAACGAGCGGGAGATTGAGATGTGAATTAGGAAAAGACATTGGTATTAGAGGGGTTTAAAGTTTCGACATTTCGAGTGACAGTTAGACGAAAAACAAACGGAACAGTAATTTGGGGTCAGTGTAACCACTAACGGTCAGACAAAACACTTACGAGCAACGATGTTTTGCACAAAAAAACGAAAAAGTAAGGCAGTGGTCTTTTGACAAACGTGCATAAGTTCTGAGGGTTTACAAAACTACAAAATCTTAACTAAAATGAGGAGACACTCAATTGTTCATGTTGCTTGATTCTCTAGTAATGTAATTCAAACAATAGAAATTATGAATGTTTTGTTATAAAGAAATTAAAGTTTTAAGTATTCATGAATGGGCGCAACTAACAGATAGGTTGCATACCACTTTAACTCATGGTGTTGATGAGGACAAGATTGAACAAATTTATTTTTATATGGATTGAGTTTGTTCTAAGTTTTTGCAAGAACGAAAACTCTCTTGCCGATGGCTAAAAATAAATTTTTAGTAAACCTTTATATGCTCTTTTTTTATGATGATATTTTAGCGACTTAACACAAAAACTCTATTGTATCTATCTATAGTTCAAGTTCAAGTAAGTTTATGCCACCTTTGCACAAGAGTTGTTTAAAATTTTTAACCGTTAAACACATGACATTTGCCCACTGTGTTTTACAATCCAATTAAGGTTGGTTTTATTCTCAACTAGATTAGCGCTTTGCAACAATATATTTGAAGTTTACACTTGCCTGGGATTATAGTACGGCAAGTCACATGTTGGGGTTGTGATTTGCAGTCTTGCAATTTTTGGATGTAAGAAGTTTTTTTTACAAAGTTTCTCCTTGGACACCCTGCCTTTCTATACTCAAAGTTTAATTTTCCCAACTTGCAGGGTCATAGGTTTTTAGGTATCATACCAGGTGCACATATCTCAACATGCCTTTGTTCATCCCAATGGAAGTGTACTATTTAACTATAGATTCGCTGTTGAGCTTAAACAATTGTTTGAGTAAACAAGAAACCAACAAATGATTGATGCTATAAGATAAACTAGGCCATATATTCGTAGCTTCAAATGAGTAGCCATGTGTCTTTTCTACACTTTTTGGAAAAAAAAACAATGATCTGAGCGTTTTTCAGTTAAGAATCTGTAACTTTCTCTTATTTCAATTGACGAAGGCCGACAATTGGCTTATCTATTCTTGGAGTTGATCTATTAAATCGTGTATAGGTAAACCGTCTATTAAAAATTACTCCACTTTTATTTCTAATACAAAGAACTCTTCCAATGGTCCCTCTTGATTTAAGATTGAGTATGACTAATCTAATATATTGCATGACGTTACCGTAGAGATGATTTAAGCAACATCGCATTATGAGTATTTTAATGCCTTTAACCCCAAACATTTGTTTGAGGATTACAAAGAGTTTGCCCAACCACCACCATATAATCTCAAGTATTTCATAATTCAGTATAAATTTTTCAAGATTTTGATGGTATTTGCATTATTTTCAAAAGTTATTATTTGACTATGATGTGGCAAAATATACTATTTACTTCGTGGTGATGAAATAATTCTCATTAGTAGTATTTATAAATTCCAATTTATCCTTATTTTAGAAATGTACTATCTAAAAATCTTGTACTTGTTTTATGTCTGTCCATTTATTATTATTTGTTCTTAGGTTTATAGACACTGGTATCAGACTAGATTGCTTTCGATTGCTCACTCCGTTGTTATGAGATATAGAGAACTCTTCTAATGTTCTTTTTTATTGATCTTATGCTCTCATAGACAATTTGCACAAATTTCGACTGCTGTTTTCACAATAAAGAAAGGTTGAGACATTTTCATGCTACTGTTATCATTGCGTGACAATAGGAAGAAGTCTTAGTACCTTGCAGTGACCTCCTTCCAACGTAGCCATCCATTTTTATAGCGTGTCAGAGACTAAAGACATACCGCTACAATGTTTGAATATATAGCTATACAACAATACCCATATCCTATGTCAACCTTATTGCTAAATGAGCAGTTTTTATGACTCTATAAATGCCTAATACCCTTTCATAGCTCTCACCACTTAAGACTCCACTGTGTAATCACCGAGCTCTGCGTTTTTTGAAACTCTTATCACTCCAATTTTGAAAGTAGACGCTTATCCTTCCTTAAATAATAGTTGTACTTTGTGATTCACCGCTTTTTTCCTATGTCCCGATCAACAGATGGAGCTTTTTCATATCTCTTACTGCACTCCTCTATTGGACTATGTACGTAGTGAATTACGCTACTTGATGTAAGCATCTTCGAAGGTTGAGAACTATGCATTGATATGTCCTTCTTAATAACTCATGTGACTAAGTGTTATTTGAGATGTACTTGAGATTCACCTATGTGATTGTGAAAACTAGCCATGTTCTATAAAAAACTTGGGCGGTTTTTCTAGAACCTCCACTAGATTAAGGTWTGTGCTAGGCTATAAAATGCACAACACTATCGCRGAGTCCATATAATCTTTGGTGAAAAGTATTTGTTGTGGGGGTCTTGGGCTAATCTARAATTTCAAGGTATGTCCACTCTATGATCAAGAGTTCAAGGGTTTCAAGGTTAGTCCACCCTTGGGCTTGTAATCCATTGCCTCATTTCACTAAACATTTGATTTCAAATTATTTATGTAATATCAAATGTTAAGTACTAATCTCCTCTTATGCCCAAAAGTTTTGTGTATCCTTATTAATGTCATTAGTGGGGGATTGTTGGAATTTTAAAAGGTTGTAAACTACTGGAAAAATTGACATAGGTAACCATCATTTTTGGGCTTTAGGTAAGCAACATCGATGGTTACCTCTGTGGCAGTTAACTAAAGTCATTTTATTGGTAACCAACAATATGATGGTTACAATAACATAATATTGGTAACCACTTTCTTAATTGTTGGTTACAAATAATCCATTTTTTTTACTTTGACTATTGGTTTTGTTGGTTACCTAAAACACATTAGGTAACTAACACAACATTTGGTGGTTACCTAAAATACATTTATTTGTAACTAACACACGATTTGATGGTTACAAATAAGAATTGCATTTGTAACCATATAACAATATGATGTTTTACTTATATATATATATTATATATATACTATAGTATATATATTATAAGTATTATAGTATATAATAGTTATATATTATTCATATATTATAGGACAATCTAAAAGTGTGAAGTAAGCTTGCTGAGCTATTCAAATGACCAGTATGAACGTAGCCTTGACCCACAAGTTTATACCACGTCAGCGAGCACCCCGAAAGGCCAACCCAAATAATCTAACCAGCTGCTACCAACAAAGGCCACCACACCAAAAATTCTACTCAAGCTGCTACTGTCCCTCAAGCCGGCCGCCAAACACTTCCCACTACAACCATTTCTACCTGCTCTCTCCTTTCCTCACAGCATAACACTAGTGCTCACTGCCTCCTTTTCCCTATTTTCTTTGGCTTCTCTTTTCGATAGAGCTTTCCTAAAATGGTATTAATCGTGTTCGTCAACCAGCTTCCTTGTGTATGTTTTTATGCAGGCTATAAAAGCTACCTCTTGTATCTTTTTCTTTGATCTGATGTTTTGAGGAATTAGTACCCAAACCCTTTCTCTCTCCCCTCTCCTCTTCTTATAGGCGCGTGCACACACTTCTCGGACGGACGGCGTCTCTGGTGTTGCGCTGCGCTCTGTGTGGTTGCTCGATGTTAATATCGTTCTCAGGGTTTCGCTTTTGAAGGTATTCTTCTTCTTCTCTCTCCTATTCTTCCCCAATATAATATATTTTGTTCCGAATTCCTTCTCTTTTTTGTTTGAATTATTTTGCTGGAATTTTTGTGTGAATTTTGCTGGTATCGTCACTTCAGGCTAGGGAGAGCCATGCGAACCAGAGACCCGTATTATTTGACCAATTCAAAGAGGAATCGGGGGTATATATTTGCAAAGTGTAAGTAGCTGTATTGTGTTAACATGTGAATTAGAGTTTGGTTTTATATGGTTTAATTTGCTTGATTAGTTGCTTGGATATTGGGTGGTCATTGGCTGTTTAAATGTAGATACACCTATGTCGATGTTAAATAACGATTTTGAGTTTTTAGCGATTTTAATTGCTATCCATTTCTTTAAGGTTGGATAGCCCAATTTGAGGTGTTTTTAGATGTGTATATTGCCAACCTATGCATAAATCCGCATCATAAATTATTAGAATTATGAGTGGAGAAAATCAATCACCTTTTGCTAGGTTTAGTCTAGATAGATTTGGTATGGTCTTGGTGGATTAGAAAAAAATGCAATAATAATAAGGTATCTTTTGAAATGCAAAAATGATTCCAGGAAGTATAAAATTCGTTGGAAATTATTTCCCTAGCTCATTTTCCTAGAAATTGGTATGTGTGTTTGGTTGATAATATAGGAAACTGAGATTTCCTAGGAATTGATACCCATGTTTTGTCGCTAATTTGATTATTTTTATTTAAGTTAATTAGATTTGGAGAGAGAATAAAGAAACTGAACTAATTAGTAATAAATAATACAAGTAGGCCCACAATAAACATAGAGAAATGTAATTACCAAAGGGGACTAGGTAAGTTATTTTCCCATGTCTCATGGGAATTATACTTCCCTTTGTGAATTCTATTTCCTACACATATGACATTTAGAATGTCAATCAAACAACCTCTTCAAATTTACATTTCTAGGAAATAAAATTCCTATGGAAATTTGCTCCAACCAAGCAACCCCTAATTCAGGCTTCAGGTTGTGGTAAAGTGGGTTTGTTAAACATAAAAGGGGTTCTGGAAGATAATTAATAGAAAGATGACAAATCAAAGCAGTGATTTTTAATATATCACTTTGTTAAGCACTAAAGTTGTCCATCACAATCAGGCTTAAATGAAGAGATTGTGCAAAACTGACATGTGCAAATGAGATATATTATTGATTGGTTAATAAGTAATCTTATAAGGTTGAGAATATGATTGTTATTTGTGCAATTGAGTCAGAGGCAATCTTGATTACGAGTATAAATATGGAGTATAATCTGAATGATCGTGGCTTTTATTGCTGGTAATTGTAGTTGGTTTCCTGTGATATCTTTTGGTTTTCTGTGTCGGGTTTCATTTTTTGTTGCTCATTATTTATGGAGAAATAACGAAATATTATTGTAATTATTGAAATTTTCATTCATTTATTATGGAAAAAAGAAAAATATTACACAGAAAATATATCAACCCAAACTTTGGAACGGTCTATCACAAAAAAA
>SNQN01004289.1:35708-53113 GCA_008642245.1 Bassia scoparia
ATAGGATGAATGATGCATGCGTGAAAGAGGGAGATGGAAGTGAATTAGGAAAGAATTGGTTTAGAGGGGTTTAAGTTTCGACATTTCGAGTGAAGTTAACGGAAAAACAAACGGAACAGTGAATTTGGGGGTGTAACCACTAACGTTGGCAAACATTAGGGGGTTTTGCACAAAAAAACAAAAGTAAGGGGGTTTTTGACAAAACGTGCATAAGTTCTGGGGGTTTTCAACAAAAAAATCTTACTAAAATGAGGAGACACTTCAATTTGTTCATGTTGCTTGATTTCTAGTAATTATTTCAACAATAGAAATTATGATGTTTTTGTTAAAGAATATTAATGTTTGTTGAAATAATTAATAGAATGGGAACTTGCATAACCACATGATTTTACAATCATGTGTGATGAGGAAGTTGAACAAATTTTTTTATATGGATTGAGTTGTTCTAAGTTTTTGAAGAAAACWCTTTGGATGGTAAAAAATAAAATTTTTAGTAAAACTTTTAATTGCTTTTATTTTTATGATGACTTTTGGATTAAAAAAAACTCTATTGTATTATTCTATAGTTCAAGTTCAAGTAGTTTTATGGCCACTTGAAAGGAGTTTTTAAAATGTTTTAAAGTTAAAAATGACATTTGCACTTGTTTTATAACAATCCAAAGTTAAGGTTGGTTTATTTCTCAACTAATTAAGCGTTTGCCAACAATATATTTTGAAGTTTAAACTTTGGGATTTATAGGCAGTCATGTGGGGGTTGTTGATTTTTGCAGCTTTGCAATTTTGGATGTAGAAGTTTTTTTTTACAAAGTTTTCTTGACACCCTCTTTTATACTTACAAAGTTTAAATTTTCAAAAATTGAGGGTAAGGTTTTTAGGTATCATACAAGGTTATTTAAAATGGCTTTTTCATCCAATGTGGGGAAGTGTACTATTTTAATATAGTTGTGTTGGAGTTAAAAAATTTGTTTGAGTAAAAAGACCAAATGATTGATGCTAAGATCAAAATAGGCCATATATTTGTCTCAAATGAGAAGCATGTGTTTCTCACGTTTTTTGGAAAAAAAAAAACAATGTTGGGTTTTTTCATAAGATTGTAATTTCTCTTATTTTGAGAAGGTATTGTAAATTTGGAGTTGATTTATTAACGTATGAAATGTATTTTAGAATGAATCTTTATTTTAATAAAGAACTCTTTCAATGGGATATTTGATTTGATTGAGTATGCTAAAATGATTTTGATGAGTTTTAGAATGTTTAACATGGCATATGAGTTTTGTAATGTTTAACATAACATTTGTTTGAGGATTACAAAGAGTTTGGTGAACAATCATAATTAAGTATTTCATCATGTAAAAAGTTTGTTGGTTTGCAATATTTTCAAAAGTTATTTATTTTTGAATATTGAGTGCAAAATATACTATTTACTTGATGGTGATGAAATAATTCTCATTAGATGCTATGTTATTTTCAATTATCTTATTTTAGATAATGTTCTAAAATCTTGTATTGTTTATGTTGTTCCATGTTTTATTTGTTCTTAAAGGTTTAGAACAAGATAATATGACTGAGTCTTTCGTTTGTCATTTGTGCTTTGTGAATAGTATATGAATATTCTAATGTCTTTTTTTATGATCTTATT
Organism: Bassia scoparia; assembly: GCA_008642245.1. Lineage (NCBI taxonomy): Eukaryota > Viridiplantae > Streptophyta > Magnoliopsida > Caryophyllales > Amaranthaceae > Bassia > Bassia scoparia. The sequence continues at coordinate 37,348 of SNQN01004289.1, forward strand.
YTTCTAATAGGAAAATTTGACAACAAAGATGCTGGTTTGCACAATGAAAGAAGGTTGAGACCTTTTATGATCCTTGATCATTGTTGAAATGGAAGAAGGTTGGGACCTTTAATGATCCATCATTGATCATTATTAAAATGTCGAGGGGGATAGGCCTTGAGCCCACATGTTGATGTGATAAGCATTACACATTACCTATCCCTATGGCATACCATTGTAATGCTTAAATGAGGTTGAGTTTTTGAACTCTTAATGGACTAATACCCTTGTGGTAGGTGCTCCTTGAGACGCACTTAAGGGATCCACTGTTGTATGCTGGTTGAGTTTTTTGAACTCTTAATGAATCCAAATTTTGAAGTGGACGCACTATAATTTTGTATTCACCGTTTTTTTGTGACAACGATGAGCTTTTTATATCTCTTAATGAATTTATGGTCTTGTAGTGAGTTGATTGCTACTATGTGTAGCATTTGAAGAATGAGTTCACTTTGATGAATGTCTTCTTAATAACTCATGTGACTAAGTGTTGTGTTATTTGAGATGTCTGAGATTCACCTATGTGATTGTGAAACTAGCGCATGTCCCTTAATAAACTTCTGGGCGGTTTGTCTAAGAATCCATAGATTAAAGGTAATGTGGCTAGGTCTAGAAGTTGCACAACACTAGCAGAGTCATATATTGGATGAATAAGTATTTTTGTGGGGGTCTTGGGCTTAATTAGAATTTCAGGTATGATCACCTTAATTCAAAGTTAAAGGGTTTAAGTTAGTCACCATTGGGCTGTGTTAATGCCATGCTCATTCACTAACACTTTGATTTCAAAATTATTTATGTATATCAATTGTTAAGTATTAGATGCTCTCTTATTCAAAAGTTGTATTGTGTATCTTATTATGTCAGTAGTGGGATTGTTGGGAATTTATTAAAAGGTTGTAAACCACGTGGAAAAATGATGATAGGTAACCTCTTTTGGGCTTTGGTAACAAATCGATGTTACCTTCTGTGGCATGAGTTTAAGTAATGTTTATTGGGTAACGTCAAACAATATTGAGGGTTAAATAACATAATTATTGGTAACCAATTTCTTAATTGGTTGGTTATCAAATAATCATTTTTACTTTGATTTTGTTTTGTGGTTACCTAAACAATTAGGTAACTAACAAACAGTGGTGGGTAACATATAAATTCAATTTATTGTAATTAACGACACGATTTGATGGTTACAAATAAGATTGGATTGTTAACATAGTAACAATATATGTTTACAGTATATATATTATATATATAATATATATATATTTATATATATAATATATATATAGTATATGTAAGATCGAAACAATATAAAAAAAAGGAGTAAGCCTGCTACTTATTCAATGAGACAGTCTGACAGGCACGCGCTTGACCCGACATTTAATCCCAGTCAGCGGCCCACTCCAAAAGGCCCACCAAATCCGTACGCGCTGCTATCCCCAAAGCCCAACCAATTCACCCGTATCCAAGCCAGCGCTCAAATCCACAAACGATTTCTCGACCCTACTTTCCAAAGATATAAGGTGCCACTCCTCTTCCTATTTTTCTTGCTTCTTGAGCTCAGACTCTATGGAGTGGTCTCCACTTCTTGATTTTTTTGCAGCTTAAAACTTCAACTTGTACTTTTCTTTGGGATGCTGATGTTTGAGGAATTAGTTACGCAAACTCCTTTCTCTCTCCTCTCTCTCTTTTATAGGTCGCGTGCAACAACTTCTCGAACGGAACGGCTCTCTGTGTCTGCGCTCGCTGTTGGTTGCTCGATTTAATATTGTTCTCAGGTTTCGCTTTTGCAAGGTATTCTCTCTCTCTCCTATTCTCCCCAATATAATTTTGTTCCGAATCCTTTTTTTGTTTGAATTATTTGCTGGAATGTTGTGTGAAATTTTGTGGTATCGGTCACTATGCTAGGCTAGGGGAGGCATGCAGACCAAGACCCGTATGTATTTGAACAATTCAACGGAATCGGGGGTATATATTTGCAAAGTGAAGTAGTGATTGTTTAACATGTGAATTAGAGTTTTGGTTTTATATGGTTTAATTGCTTGATAGTTGCGGGGATTGGGGGTCTTGGCTGTTAAATGGGAGATACACATATGTCGAGTTAACGACGATTGAGTTTTTTAGCGTTTTAATTGCTATTGCCATTTCTAAAGGTTTGATAGCTCCAATTTAGGGTGTTTAAGATGTGTATAGTGCGATACTGCATAAATCCGCATAAATTATTAGAAAAGAGATGGAGAAGAAAAAATCAATCCCTTTTGCAGGTTTATCTAGATATTGGTATGGTCTTGGTGGATTAGGAAAAAATGCAATATATATAGGTATGGTTTGGATTGCATAATGGAAATGATTCCAGGGAATATAATTCGTTGGAAATATTTCCCTAGCTCAATTTCCTAGAAATTGGAAATGTTGTTTGGTTGATAGATATACGGAAACTGAGATTTCCTAGGAATTGATACCCAGTTTTGTGCTAATTTGATATTTTATTAAGTTAATAATTTGAGAGAGAATAAAGATCTGAATATTATAATAAATAATACAGTAGGCCACATAACATTGAGAATGTAAGACTACCAAGGGGACTAGGTAGTTATTTCATGTCTATGGGAATTATAAATCTTCCCATGTGATTCCTATGCCTACACATGACATTTGGAATGTCAATCAAACAACCTTCAAATTTACAATGCGGAAATAAAAATTGCCTATGGAAATTTGTCCATCAAGCAACCCCTAATTCTAGGCTTCAGGTGTGCTAAGTGGTTGTGAAACATAAAAGGGGTTCGCTGGAAGATATTAAAGAAAGATGTGAAAATCAAGAAGCAGTGATTTTAATATAATCATTGTTAAGCACTTTAAGTTGTCCTCAAATTAGGGCTTTAATGAAGAGATTGTGCAAAACTGATGTGCAAAATGATATATTATGATTTGGTTATAAGAATCTTATAAGTTGAGAAATGATTGTTATTTGTGCAATGAGTCAGAGGCAATTTGATTACGAGTATAAAAGGAGTATACTGAATATATGTTTATGTGGTAATTGTAGGTTGGGTTCCTGTGATAGCTTTGTTTCTGTGTCGGGTTAATTTTTGTGCTATTTTTATGGAGAAAATAAACAGAAATATCAACTTGGGACGTCTTCCAAAAATAATCCGAACTTTGAATATCCAAATAATCTCGAACTATATAGGGTCTTCAAATTTTGATCACAGTTAACCATATCCTGCTAGTGCAGTGTTTAAAAACCCGCATTTTTTCTTTTTTCTATTAATCCCTCTTTCTGCTTCTCATCTCGCCAGCGCTGCTGCTCATACTCTTCTATTCCTCAGCTGCTCCTCTCTCTCCTCTATCTTCACTCCTCTGCTCCCCTTTCTCTCTCCATTGTCCCTGCCTTATGGCAGGTCGGACAAATGTAGTATTTTAAGAAACTTGCAGCAACCTCAGATTTTGGTACACATACGCTAAAATTGGTGTTGGCTCAGTTGCATCCATCGGCCTGTAGTTTGGGAAGGAATGGTAGCCTCGATTGGGCAGTGCAATGTCTCCACGATGCTTGCTTGAATGAGCAATCAAACCTGAGTCAATGCGAAGAAGAGGGAGGATTTGATTTCAAGTTACTATCACGTTCGGAAGCAAACCATCCCGTTGGAACCAGAACAATCAAAAGGGATTGAAGCTCTTCAACAATAAAAGATCTTGCTGAGTGAAGCGGGAAGGGCTCCAGCAAGTAAAACCATAAAAATCCATCGAATAACTTTCATAACTGAGCGAGAGAACGATTTGACCTATCGTGCACGTGTAGCACTGTTCTAATAATAAAGTCGAGCGCTGAAGATAGACGATCTGGAAGAGCACACCAGCATATAAAGCATCCATAACAGTGGACTAGCTCATGAAAACATCGTAAGCCTGTGTGGACTCACAGAGGTGGTGAGGGGTGAGGTGGAGTGTGAGGTGGGGGGGAGGTTCGAGGTGTAGTGAGGTGGATTTGGGGTGAGGGAGAAGTGAATTTGGTAGGTGAGGTAGAGGGATATTAAGATAATTTAATTATAATTAAACTATAATTAGTAGTTGATAAAATTTAATTGCGACATGAACAAAACATGTGGGCATTAACTTATTAAAGGTACACAAACTAAGTCCGACGGTATGGATTCAAAATTGGAAGACACCAATAGTCAGATTATTTTTGGAATATCAAAGTTCAGATTATGTTGGAGAGCGCAAAGTTGGATTATTTCTGTTAATCTTGTTCCTTTTTTATTTGGGTTTTTGTTATAATAAGTCTGATTTTCTGGCATTTTTTTTAAGATGTGGTAGGAGTATTTTGTTAATGGAATACTGTGGTTAATTATAGCTTTCCTTTTTTTTCCTTTTGTTGGATGTATTTCATACTCTAAATGAAGAAGAAGTTAATATTGTCTCATCTTATCTTTTGCTGCTTTTTGATTTGATCGATGTGATACATGTTATTTAGAATTGGTATTTCTAGCTGGTATTAGGTTGGCTGTTTTAGGAGTTTGATTTCAAATAAGGTGGCTAAGAAAAATGTTTGTTTCTTATAATATACGGGCTCTTTCATGATACTGGTTTGTTTATGCCTATCAATTTGTTTCAATTTTAAAGGTAGATTGAGTGTGGTTCTTGGTTTTCGTGTTTTTGTTAGCATGTAACGAATTTCAAGCTTGGTCTGACTTGCTTGGAGCTGTAAGCTAATTGGCTTGCATTTTATTGCCCTCTACAACCCTGTAAGTTGAACTTGAGTTTGTTGGAATTCATTGGTGATGTTTAGATCCTATACTGTTCTCAGTATTTTGTATGTTTAACTATTATTCTAGAAATATAGGATGTGCTTTACATAAAGTGTTTTATATAGGATGGGTCAGAATGACAGCAGAACCTTTTTTAGTATTTAAATTATTTGGTGAGTGATATGATCATAATGGGTAAGTTAATTGCAGTTGATTACAGAATGAAGCACCTGTGTTGGAGAGGCACGAAGCTGCTGAGGCATTTAGCGGTCTTGTCAATAGGGAGGAACTTTTCATAACCACTAAGGTCAGTCTATGGAGAAAAAAGAAAAGGTTGTTTTCAATAAGTGAATGTTGTTGAATGAGTAGATTAGTGTCTTTTGAATTAGTTATTTGTGAATTAGGTTTGCATAAAAAAGATGCAAAATATTTCTTTCTTATTAAAGCGCGTCTTGAAAATACTGTTAGAGGGCATGATACATGCTTTGTAGTATGAAAGTCATTAATCATATAATTTCTTTGTAGAATGTTGGATTATTTCCATGTTTGTTGATTATTGTAATATTTGATTTAGATGGTTAAGTTCATTTCATTTTCATTTTTATTTCAATAAATGGTTAAACAGAGATGGAGCTGTTGGCTGAGGTTTTAAGAAGTCCCAAAGGTGATGCAACTTGCTGAAAATGGAGGAGATTTGGAAAAGATAGAGGAGAAGGGGTGGAAGAGAAAAAGGAGGGATAAGGTACGTGTTACATTAATAAAGTTAAAATGGTTAAAGACTAACAATATTATGCCACTTTCATTAGTATTAGGAGGGACCTTTGAGTTATTATCTAATAGGTATAATATGTACATATTTGTCATTGTGAATCATTGTATGTTGTTCTGGTTGTCTAAAATGAGAATTATACTATAGAACAATGGCGTAAATACTCACTTTGGTACACAGGACGTCATCTTGAATGGTTATGACTGAAGATTTTAATTGTTGATTAGATGCAATAGATCAGAATTAATGAAGATGAAATAAGAAAGGAAACTGAATTATGGAGGTTAATAACGGGTGTCTTCTGTAGATAGTTTTATTGTAACTGGCATTGTTTGACGATGGAGGGTAGAGGTAATTTAAGAACCAAAAACTGGTTTTTTGCTTTTATTTCATTGATATGAAATGAAGCGTTCTTTTTGTTCATTGTAGAATTCCGTGTTAAAAAGAAATGCGATACCAATATTACTGGCATCATTTCCAATGGTTAAGATGAAGTTTGATGCATTTAGCGCTTATTCTGTGAATTTATGAACGTATGCCATTGTTAATTTTGAAGCGGATGCAAGCGCACTTTAGTTTTCTAGAGAGATACAATTGCTCTTATAGTGTTTGTATTTCGATTACCCTTTAATTTTAATATTCAGCAAGTCTAGCTCATTATCATAATATTCAGTATGAAAATGATTGCAAGAGGGGGGAACGATCATGGGTCTCAAATGCAGAATTGGTTGAATAAGAAACATGATTAATGGATGTAATCTGGATAATTTGTAATACTGCAGTTAGCGAGTAATGGGGAAGAAAAAATGGGAAAAAAAATAATGGGAAAAAAATGACAGTTGAACTTCCTTTAAAAACTTTGATTTTTGTATGTCGAGGTTTAGAGAAGGTGTGAAATGTACTCACAATATTTGTAGTTACTATAAGATAAGATAACATTATTTTCAATAGAATCGGAAACATTTCAACTAAAATAAACATCAAAATATAAATCTGTTTATAAAACTCATATTAATACACTGCAATCTCATACATAAAATCGAGTATATCAATCACATCCACTGCCAATAAGTCCAAATTCCACAAATGACAGAAACGCGCAAAATAAATTGCAAATAATGAAAAATACATACTATCAGTGAGACTATATTAAACAAGATCAACTATCTAGGCTAGGAAACAGATATCTATTTGAAGATTCGCCCATTGTACGAAGTTCATAGCCATTTCGACTTGTAAGCATTTCGTCTGGACAAATTGTACAACAAATGAACAGCAATAGAATAGATTTCAAAGTTTGACGAATGAGGGAGATGGAATGGTGAGGGCGAGTGAATGTAAAATTGGCTATTGAAAGATATAATAGAATTGTGTACTTGTGTACTATTTATGCAAATAGATGAGAATGTATCCAAAAATATCATAAAAAGTAAAAGCAATTGTGGCGAAGGTTACAGAAAATAGTGAACGCATGATTGAATACATCTTTAACACTGTTAAGGTATCTGATGCAGAAACACTTATTAATAAGATAATAACACTTGTAATCTAAACAAACGTTTTTTAGCTTAAATTGTAGTGCTTCAAATCGTCAGCATATATGCAAAAAGAAGAGAATTGGAGAAAGGGATATCGAAATAAGGAAAGGAGAAGAAAGTAATCATGTTTGCATCAGTAAATGTTAATTCCAGTTAATATGTATGTGTTAATGAGATACTCAAGTGAGAGAAACATACTCCTTAACCAAAAAATTAAACCATAATAGGTTCGACCTTTTAGCAATCAAAAGATGACACAATGAGTAGTTGCTACTATGTTTCAGTACTTGAATAATCTGAAGCATAAAAAAATCTAAGCTTTAAGTCTAAAAAAATATAAGCAAGTACTCCACGTACTATGCCACTACAGAATACTGGATACCCTTGATCGCGTAGCAACATAGAATAAAGGCAATATGCATAATAGCAGCAGCAGCAAAGCACAAAAAAGCAGCGAGTGGTTATTTACAAGCATACTTTCAGTAGATACCAAAACCAAAAACCCGTAAAAAATACGCAAATAGACAGATGCACTACATTAATGCATTAATTTCCAAAAATCAACATTGTTCTCAAAATTATCAAGAATCAAAGCACAGAAACTAGACACCTTAATATATGTATAATGATTTGGATGCCAATTATATAATATAAGAATTGGGGATCTAATTATGTGTTGAGTGATAAATTATACTTGCAGGTTTCAAATAAGACATGCTCTCTCACTAAAATACAAAAACCAGTTGGTTTTCACTATGTTAAGTAACCGAAAAAATGTCAAAGCTATTCAATTAAATTTTATTGAGTGTAGCAAGCAGCACGCTGCGTGCAAATAATCTATTAAGTGTCACGTGTCCTTTCTTATGCTCTTATTAAATTTAAACAAAATTAATAAAATTAATTAAAATTAAATAAAAATACAATAAATGATAAATCCTCGCCACTTCACCCACCACGTCAGACCTTCACTCCACACCACAACTCCTAACATGGACACTCAGCACTGCACTCACATCAGACACTGCACCACCCCATCGCATCCTCACCTACGCACGCCAACCTCACTGCCTACTCTCCCACGAACACACTCCCGCCAAACCACAAACTACTGCACTCCACCAAGCACCACAACCACCCTCAACAGCCACACGAACAACAACACACTCCAGACACAAATCACTTTCGTTACAACCTCGAAATACGCCACCTAACAAAATGATCCCCCACTTGAAATAACCCTTGTTAAACCCTAAGTTGAATGATGGGCATCCAAACAAGAGCAAACTCTATGTATTTTGTCTAATCGGTGGTTTAGTACTGTGATAAGAGTCAGGTCAAGGAGTCATAAGGAGCAAGACATCCTTAGAGAGGAAGGAGTCGGTGATTCCTTGAAAGGCTGTAAGGAACTCAAGGAAGAAGTTAAACAAGGAAGGTTGAGTTCCGTGATAAACAGAACTCAATGTACAGTAGATTAGGTTTAGATTTGATTGTCGCTTGGTATTGATAGTGAAGTATTTTGCCATAGATAAAAATGGAATAATATTAAGTTGGTGATTAATCCTTTAAAGGATTTTTATCCGTTGTTTTAATAAAAGATAAACATAAATAGAAGCCTAGGATTAAATTGTAAATATGGTTTAATAAAACAAATTTTTAAAAAATATTAAAGAATAATAATTTGGTAGGAATATTTTAAAATTGATATTAATCTTTCGATAAAAAATAAATGTTTATCTTGAAAAATATCTGTCGAATTAGAAATTGTTTGATGAAATGATTTCCTAAAATAAGATCAGTTTTAACCAGTAACGTGTTGCAAACGGAAATATCTCAAGACAATCTAGTGGAGTATTTTAGGAAGCATTGAACAACCTAATCGTTGCATTATGAGTGGTGAAGGACTGTGCTGACAATTCCACACAATAAGCAATCATTCTACAATAGGAGTAATGTGTAATGGACTTCTGCTGGCTGCACGCTGAAATTATTTTCTAAAATTACTAAATCAGAAAGAAAGCACAACACTTAGAGCAAAAATCATCAGAGCATTATTTCAATGTTGCACAACTTTTAGTTTTGCATTGATTGTAAAAGGCTTCTTACTGCGTATTGAGCGAGGGTGGTGTGTCAACCGAGGGATTCAGAGAATGAGAGTAAGAAGTATCAACAGAGGGTTGGTTGGCGAGGGTTCAAGAAGTTTTAGGGAACTGAGAACGAGTTCTTAGATGGTAATAGGGTTTTGCAGATCTTATATTAAGACAAAATCTGTGTTGCTCAGGTCCGTTTTCCTCTTGGCGTTGTCCTTTGAGAGTTTTTGTTGTTGAAACTTCTGTCTCAAGTTTTTGCTTAGTTTGTTAATTCGCGAAATTATTAAGTTCCTACAATACAATTCACGCCCCCTATTGATTGTTAATGATCCAACAAACGCCACTACAACGAATCACTCACACGAACCCAGAACAACCCTAAACGAACACCCCCAGAACCACCTACACATACGACTAACAACAGGCAGACTGAGCAAAAAACACAACAAGAAAAATGCCCGGCGTGCGAGAATGACCTGAATAATGGTCGGTTGCGGTCGGTGACCTCAGTCGCGTGGCAAGGAGTCGTAACAAAAAATTACTTGATCAAAATGTAGTGACTATCACCGAGATTACCGTAGCTCACCGACGATTACGACCGATAATTCGACTTATAAATTTGAGAGAAAGAGGGATACCGATCGCGCAATGTCCAGTAACACGACCAATGATAAATCGGTGGTGTTTACCTCGACCGAGTTAGCGGTCGATAACCTTCTTCCTCAATTTATGGGAAGTGATGACCGATCGGACTAGCAGTCGGTATTACCGACTGATATATAATTCGTCGTAATCTTCTCTTTCTCAATTTTTTTTGCTTTTACGACGATCAAGCATCGTTGGTAAGTCAAGATTGGAAAGGTTTGATTTACCTACCGATAAGCGGTCGGTAAATTTGGGATTATTATTAAAAAAAGTGTAGATAGCTTCAACAATACAAATATGGAGTAAAATTGCAACTACATGTCGTGCAAAGTTAAATAATCAAAATTGAAAATATAAATAAGCGATATAATTATTCATGGCTGAAAAGTGATACAAATTAACAATATTATAGCTATACATTGTACAGATATTACATATGGGCAAATGGCAATAAAAACTTCAGACAAGGCCTAACTGTAGAAAGCTGCGAGTGATGTCATTATATTCGAAAAGCAGAAGAACAAAACTTTGTTTGACCGTTGTTCTACTCTGTAATGCAAGGAGGTTCATTTACTCTCTCAGATTCTTATATGTGGGACATGAGATAGATAAGTTATACTTCAATTTGGACCAAAAATGTTGGAATTTGTCATATTATAATCAAAATGAACATGGTACATACTGGTGTAACAAAGCAACTGTTTCTCTTCCCTCCTCTTTTACCACCATAAAGAACTAAGAGGGCTAAATATAATTCAGTTCAAAGATTTCCAACTTCAATTCTACTAAATGTCGCCCTAATATTGAAATATATAATATAAAAGATACTGTATTATGACTAGGAAGTAGGCAGTAGGAAATACACATAAAGAAACCAAAGCAGATACATAGAATTGCTTTCATATCTATTTTCAATAGCAATTGGAAATAAGAGACCAAGATCAACTAATCATTGTGATTATCATGTTGGCAGATCATGTATATACGCATTGTAATGAAGATCTTGCGATCGATCAATCTTTTCATAGACACGATGAGTTGAAGGATATTAGCTGTATGATAGTAAGTGCAACCTTCATACAGTCACAACAAGAAAAATGGCTTCGGCCGACGAGGTTACCGACCGGAAATTGGTCGTAACAGGGTCCACCGGACCGAACATGTCGATAAACGTGTCGCAATATGTCGGAAGATAGGATTACGAACCGAGAATGGTAGTTGAGGTTACCGAGATTCTCGATGGATTAACACGACAAGAAAATTGGAGGAAAATCAATTACCGACCGATGTGAATCGGTCGGTCTTGACCGACCGATTATACTCGTCGGTAAATTACCGGACCAAATAATTCGTAATGATTTTATTATATAATAAAAATTATTTAATCGACAGGAAAATCGTCGGTAAATTGAGAGTCAAAATAAATAAAAAAAAAGGAGTTGATAATAGGCTGATAGTAATCAGTCATGACTCACACTTCCGAGTAACAACAAAAGTGCAACTTCACAGGAACAATAAAAAACACAAAGAACGAATATCAATAAAATCAAATTCATTTAAATATCCTAATATACTTGATAATGAAAAGAATATACACTGAATACATTTACAATCGTGAATTAAGAGAACCATTTAGAATTTCTGAGCTTTGCTTGAGCTTTTCAATACTGTTGTGAGCTTGTCATATTTTTAGAGCTTCCCGATCTTACTTCTAGATCAGACAAAATAGAAATAAATAAAAACAATAGAAATTAGACAAAAAACAAATCAGAAAACAAACAAATCATAAAACATAAAAAACAAATCAGAAATGAAAAAACAAATCAGACAATGAAAACAAAAAATCAGAAATTACATAAAAAGAGAAAGGAAAGAACCCCTTATCTGATTGCAGAGAAGAGAGAAGAAAAGAAGAGTTTTGTTTATGGAAATGGGAACTATGAGTATACTGGCCTTATTTCACAACAATTATTGTTAAATTCTATAATTAGTTTTCCTTCAAACTTCAATGTCTTGTTATTCTGTTTAGTTGCTGCAATGGCAGCATTTCCAAAAAAGAAATTACATAAAGAAAAAATCAGAAACAATAAAACAATCGGAAATTACAAAAAAAAACGAAAAAAGAATCACAAATGAAAAAATAAATCAGTGATATGATGATAAACGAAAATAACTCAAATAATCAAGAAAACAATTGGTAAATATGTAAAGTATAAAATTGAAACAAAATTCAGAAAACAGTTTTTTAAAAAACAGAAATTTATTCACACCAAAATTAAAATAAAAAAACAAGTCAAAAGTAGATCTACGAACAACGAAAAACACGAGTAAAATCAAGAGAAAACGTAAATGAAAAACAAAAAGTAATCAACACAAGAAAAGAAATAACCTTAAATTAATCAAAGAAAACGAAAAGAAAAAATTATGAAAAAATAAAAAAAAAAACGAAAATCATAGATTACTAAGAAAAACAAATATCAGCGAAAATGAAACAAATAAGAAAAAAAAGAAAGATTTGCATTGAGGAAGGTGGGTTCTAGGCAGGACACACGAAAGGGGGGTCGAGGGGACGTTGGGGGCTGCGCGAGAGTTGAGAAGTGAGTGGAGAGAGAAGAAGAGATGAGAGTGGAAGAGGAGAAGAAGAGAATGAGAGGTTGAGAGGAGAGAAAGAAGAGATGAGATGTTGAGAGAGAGAAAAAGGGGAGAAATATTAAGAGGAGAGAGGATAAGAATGAGAGGATGGGAAGTGTAAAATAAGTGTAAGCTATGAGAGAAGGGGGACCGCGTGTGCTCAGGTTTGTGATTTTTTAAAAAATAATTAACATTCGACTGGATTTTTGAATTCGGTCGTAATGTTTTTTTGATTGTTTAATTTTTGCGTTTCCTGTGAGGGATTTGGATCAGATTGGAAGAATATCGGTCGGTACAACGAACGATTTTGAAAGTGTCGGTAATACGACGATTGTCGGTCGGTAAGCTCCACGACGATGCGACGATCGAGTTTTTTTCGTCCGATAATTTCGGTCGGTAAATCCAACAAAATTCTAGTAGTGAGTATAGGTTAGATTGGAAAGGACAACACCATTAAGAGGAAAGGAAAATGTTATGCACTGCAGTTAAAAATTCTTCTGGAGCAAAAAAATACAGAATAGAACACTCCATAAATACTTGAGATCATTGCTATTATTATACCTTGTAAATGTTGAATAAAGTTATCTACACGAGAAACTAAATCATCCATAGCATTGAATAAAGATTAATGATATTGTCGTTATTATGTTTTTTTTTCTATGTATCAATAATCTCAAGAGCTTGGTTCTTCAGCTCCAAAGTCAAAAGAAAATGAACTCGTAGAACAGTCAAACTTCAACGAAAGAGACATCTTGCATTAACATAACAAAATGAACATGTTTTAAATAACATATGTATGAGACATGCAATCACAAAGAAAATTAAAGACCGATTGATAGTAACGCTCACATGGAAATCACTCAAAGAGATACTGACTGTCGTGAACGGTCACTATTTTATGCACCTTAATACAATACTATCTTCATCTTTAGAGGCATCAACAAGTATCAACTTGACCTAAGTTGAATAAATATCAAACAAAGTAAGAAAAGAAGATCAATCTGAATGCAAGAAAAAAGTTTCATACATCGAATGAAGGAAAAACAAGGAATCTAATAGTTCCTAAAGCATACATTAAAGCGTCAACATACTAACAGCTTATATAAGTTCGCTATTTCAGATTACTCTCTGAACAGAAAAAGCATTCAAGTGCAGTTAATGTGAATTCTATCTTAAATTATTATAGTAAATTAAAGTAATGTAGAACAAAATAACCAATGCAAATGAAATTTTAGACTAAAATAAAATGACTAAAATAAGCAAAAAAAAAGCAGGGAAATAAACCACAATCACCTAATCCAAAATCACACAATAATTCAAATCAATACACCCTAATTTAAAAAAAATATAAACCACAAATGTAGAAAAATATACTAACTCAACGAAAAACTCGCTCTCATCAAAATTCACACGTTGTGGAGATACTACGCCAATACAAGCCTAACAAGCAGCAGCAATACGGACAAAGTCCCAAATTACAAACTGAAATAAGCCCCAAAACAACCAAAACTCAAATTTAGACCAGCATCTAGCCCAAATCACAAACTTGAGCAACAATCTGCCCGGATAGCTTCACAGAACAGAAATGGAACACTTCCTAAAAACACACTTAAAGACTTAAGATGCTAGAATGAAAATCTCAAAAAAGCCTCCCAAAACTTGAATTTCGAATACAAAACCTGCGCAAAGATTTTGTGATTTATGACCTAAACCCATACTTTCGAAAAGACCCATTTTAGGTTAAATTTTGAAATAAATGAAGTTGTGAGAGAAAAAGAGGAAGCATGGGTAAATTTGAGGATTTTGTAGAGAAGATGTAAGATGGGGAAAGAAGGGGCTGTGAGAGAGAAAGAAGATGCGTGAGGGTAAGGGCGGAGAGAGAAGGAGAGAGAGGAGGAGAGATAGAGCGCGTAGGTGGTCAGCCGATGAGTGAAGAGCCGTGTGAGAGAGGAGAGAGGAGTTTTTGGGCGTGTTGAGAAGCGTTGTGAGTGTTAAAAGAGAAGAGAGGAGAGGAGTTGCGGGACTGTGAGTGGTTAAGTGAGTTTTAATTCGACAAAAACAAAAGTATATTTACGGTACGACACTAAAGTGTCTCCCAAAGAGAATAGTGATGAACATACGCGTCCGCATTTGTTTGACTTAGAAAAGATGCTGAATCACAAAATTGGAAATATGGGAGTGATACTCAGAACCTATTGAGCAAGAGGGCAATAAAGGGGCAACTATTTTCTTATTATTTTCTTTTTTTGGATTTTTTAAAATAATTATACTGGTGATCTCCATAATTTCATTTTCATGACTCTTCACATTGTTTTGAGCTACCAGTATTTTTAGATTTTTTCTATTTTTCCTATATTTTTCTATGATTTTAATAGTTTTATACGCAGAAATAAAAAAAATACAAAATCACAAAAATACCCGAATATGAACCTTAAGAACACTCTGAGAACGCTCCTTGCTTGGAGAGCAGGGTCGAGGTGCAAAATCAAGAATCAAGCAAATCAGTATTAGAGAATAGATCGGAGGAAATCGAAATACGTGAGAATAAAGAGCGTATATCGCAGAGCTGCTATATATGCCCAGGCTGCGTATAAGAGGGCCTGCAGATATACGCGGTTCCTGCGTATAGTAGCAGGATTTCTCCTCTCACCTATAATACTTGCTTTGCTCATTCGACGACACACCACGTTATTTTGCATTTTCCCCCGTCCTAAATTTGTATCAACCTCCCCAACTCTATACAAGCTCACACAACTCTACAATACATACGTTCTTGAGTTTAGCTGATTCTGTTCTCGATCAACGACGATAAAAAGGTACTCTGAGATTACCGCCATAAAACACACTCTATTCCATTCCTCAATCTAATTAATAATATGTAGAGTTCAATCAATTAACAAAAATGTAGGAACTCACTATTTAATATTACATGAAATATGTAAGTGGTTAACGTTTTTCATTGTTTATCGTTCTTTTTATTTCATTGTCATTATATATATCATTAAATCAATTAATTAGGACATACCGTTTTTTAGGACGTTTTAAATGATTAACGCTAAAGTGGTCACAATTTCTAAGTTCGGTATCTTGTGATAATAGAAACCCCTTGTAGTATCTTTAGGGTAGTAGGTCTTCTAAGTCAAAGATGTAAGTATGTCATCAATTAACGTGATGAATGAAGTGCAATGAGACGGTAGAGGCCGCTACATGCGGGCGAATTGGGTTTACAGATTGATCGTACATGTCACGAACCCACGAACTGGATACTGGAGCAAACGTGGGGCATTAATTGGGCACACGTTCGGGCGT